>PVIA01003296.1:0-173715 GCA_004024845.1 Tonatia bakeri | reverse complement strand
CTTCTTCTTCTTCTTCTTCTTCTTCTTCCTCTTCCTCCTCCTCCACTACCTCTTTGTCCTCCTTCCTCTCCTCCTCTCTTGTCCCTTTAACATTTCTTGTAATATTGGTTTGGTGGAGATGAACTCCTTCAACTTTTTCTTGTTTAGGAAACTATTTTTCCTGTGTTTCTAAATGTTAGCCTTGTAGAGTAGAGTAATCTTGGTAGTAGCTCCTTGATTTTCGTCACTTTGAATATTTTGCAACAATTCCTTCTGGCCTGAAATGTTTCTGTTGAGAAATCAGTGGACAGTCTTATGGGAGCTTCCTTGTACATAACTGTTTTTTCTTGATCCTTTTAAGATTCTCTCTTTGTCTTTAATTTTTGGCATTTTAATTATCATATGTTTTGGCGTGGGACTCTTTGGGTTCAACTTGTTTAGGACTCTGTGCTTTCTGGTCTTACATTTCTAGTTCTGTCAGCAGGTTAGGGAAGTTTTCAGTCATTATTTCTTCAAATAGCATTTCAAACCCTTTCTCTCTCTCTTCTCCCTCTGGTACCCTTATGATGCAAATGTTGTTACACTGGATGTTACCCCAGAGGGACCTTAAACTATCCTTATTTTAAAAATTTTACTTTTTGTTGTTTTGATTGGTTGTTTCCAACTACCTTCTATTCCCTATCACTAATTCAATCCTCTGCTTCCTCTAATCTGCTTTCGACTCCATTTATGTATTCTGAATTTCTGACTGTTTATTTCTTATATTTTATATCTCCTTTATAATGTTTTCTATCTCTTTGTAGAAGTTCTTACTGAAATAGTCTATTCTTTCCCTAAGTTTGCTGAACACTCTTATAATCAGTGTTTTGAACCTTGCATCTGGTAGATTGCTTACCTCTATTTTGTTTATTTTTTTTCTTCTGTTTTGTACTGTTCTTTCATTTGGGATATCTTTCTTGTCTTCTCATTTTGACTATCTCCCTGTGTTTGTTTCTAAGTATTAAGTAGATCTGTTATGTCTCTCAGTCGTGGTAGAATAGCCTTATATAGTAGATGTCCTGTGGGGCCCAGTGACTCAGTCTCCCTGTTCACCTAACCCAGGTACTCCACGTGTGTCCCTTGTGTGGATTGTGTATGTTCTCCTATTGTAATTGAGCTTTGATTGCCGTTGGTACATCTATGGGTGAGATTGAACCTCAGGCTCTCTGGCTGTGAAGACTAGCTGTGTATTCAGTAGACAAGTTGTTTTGCAGAGGCTGACCCCAGGGAGCAGGATTTTCTCTAGCAGGGCTCTGTTTCTTGTTGAGTTCACCCTTTGGGTGAGTGTGTGGTAGGCTCTGCCCACAGAGCTCCCCCAGCTACTGCAGATGAGAATAAGTCTACCAAGACATGATCTGCTTGGGGAGGAAAGGTGGCCAATCTCTCAGAGGAGAAGGGCCTTGAACCTCTTTCTCAATGGGCTTTTATTGGGTTTAATTTGCACAGGAATACAGGGCATATACATAAAGCTCATCAATAATTGTCAGGCAGTAATGATCAAGGAATAGATAACATTCAAAGAACTATAAGGGCTTATTCTGAGTCAAGGTCAGATAGATAGAGTGAGGGCCATGTCAAAGGGCCATAAAACTTTGGGAAACAAACTCATTTTACTCTGGGACCCTTAACATTTAAATTGAGGGTATTCTTAGCAAAGCAGGTTTCATAGGATTTTATGCATTCTTTCTTAGGCCTGATCACCCCTGGGAACTGCCCTTTCCAGCACAGAACTGCACCTGCCTTTTGGCATTGTTTTAGGCTTAAGTCAGGTGGAGAAGTAAGGCAGCCAGGAGTTTAGGAGACTTGTTACAGATAGAATGAGGACTCAGGCTATAACAAAGCCAAGGGGTAAAGGTCCATTACCCCTTTTTCTATAGTCCCCTAAATCCTTCCCTGATGGTCCCTTCGTGACTATGTCTGTCTTAGGTTGTTCCTCCCTTGAGGAATCTTATATTTTATATTTCCTTTAACCAGTCATCACCCAGTACAAGCAGGAGGAAGTAAAGGGGATAGAGGCTGTGTTCCTGCTGGGAGGATAAGTTTTGTCTTCTTAGTGGCTTATGGTTCCAAGGTCTTTTTACTCAGCCTTAGTCACATGGGATTACAGCTTCTCAAACCAGGTGGGGTGGTTCCTAGCAGCTGTGTCATTTGTAGCAATAATTGAGTGATGTTCTGGTGTGGTTTGAAACTGGCCTCCTGGTGTATCAGTTTGGGGCCTCTTGGGAGGGGCTCTGGTGTAGACGAACATCAGCTGCTGCCTGTGTGCCACCTGGGGTCATCTGACATGAGCTTCAAAGTGATCTTTGGTTGGTAGCTGCCTGTGCTGGGCTTTGAGGCACCTGGGAGTGGTTATGCTGTGAACTGAGGCCAGGTGCTGCTAATGCCAGGCTTAGGGTCACTTAGTAAGAGGTACATGGCATGCCAAGTCCAGGTGCTGCTTGTTTGTGGTTTGTGAACCATCGAGAGGTTTTAGGAAAGTCTGCAACTCAGGTCCAGGCTGGCTCCTTAAGTGGGTTAGCCTCTTAAAGAGGTGGAATGGGGTCTCAGTGAGTCACCAGGGTGGGGTAAGAGTAATGTTAGCAAAGTTAATGGAGACTCAGACTTGGTGCCTGCCTGTGCTTATAGGCTGTGTTGGGGAGGGCTCATCAAAGGAATGAAATGCTAGAGAGAGCTTCCCCTTCCTCCTCTCCCTGAAGCCAGATAATTCAATTTGTCCTTCATATCCCTGATGCTCTTCAAGCTTTTGCCTCTTCACTGGAGCTTAGGGCGAGTGTTTTTAAGTGAGTGGGTCAATGCACAGTCCCTTTAAGTGGATGCCCATGTTTCTAGCGGCCTTTCATCTCACCTGTACTGAGTCCCTCTAATTTTCTCAGCCAGCTATTCTCGGGACTCCTCCTCTTGGCACTGGTGGGGCTGGGAAACCAGGTGTGGGACTAGGACCCCTTGCTTTTCAGTAAGGAATGTCTGCAATTTAGATCTCCCTTCCAACTCTTAACTGTCACGTGTGGGTGTGGGACCAGACTGTTTTGCATCCCTGTCCTCTCCTACCAGTTGTGACATGGCTTCTTATTTATATCCTTAGTTATAAGAATTCCATTTAACTATTCTTCAAGGATGATTGTTCTATAATTTATATGTAATTTTGATGTAGTTGTGGGAGGAAGTGAGCATGGCATTTACCTACTCCTCCATCTTGACCCAAAGTAGAAGTTCTTTTCTGAATTCCTGTTTCCTTGTCAGCTCTGGGAGCTGGACTGAGTAATATATAACCTGGGTAATGATATATATGAATATGTATGATAATATATAATCTGAAGGTTGCACTTAAACTAATTTTCCTTAAAGGGAAGGCCTAAGTAATTAATACCATATGCTTTTCCCTCTGCACCAATTTTGATAGCTTCGCCTGGCCCTAGTCACTTGACTTCAGCCACCCAGGGAATATAAGGCTCCTAAATATTTAAAACAATTCATGGATTCATGGAATTGTCCCATACAACAAAATTGCCATGCCCTTGAATACAGTGTGGCATTCTGCATCTCAGGAAATAATGTTTTGAGGGCAGTGCAGGTAGGAAAGGAAGTTGTCTGCCAATCCTCTGTTCTACCTTATTTCTACATTTTAAAGTCAGTTTTGACTCTATAATATACTTATTCCTAGTCTTCTACCATGAGTAGTTTGAGATGAGAATAAATGCATGTATTTGTGGGGTGCCCATGTTAAGAGGAGGGCTACAGAACTTGAAATTTTCTGAGGGGCTGTAAAAAATAGATGTGTGATATCATTGAAATAATATCCTCCAAATGTAATTCTTTACAATGTAAAACTGCTGCCTAACACAGGATGGTAATAAATACCAAGCTATTTAAACTGATTTGTAAGGAAAATAACATCTCTAATATGTATTGTTTTGACTCATGTACATGCTGAATACTGGACTAGGTTCTTAATTCTCCAGGTCAAGATTATAATTGATTGTAGACCCAGGTAGAAGACAGGACAGCTTAAATACCCAGTTACTGTAAAACAGTAAACTCTTCTTTAAGTATTATTGTAAGAAAGGTTTAATTACATAATTTTGTTAAAAAATAACTTTAGGTAGTTTTAGTTCCCTGGCATCTTATCTTTATGTATTAATTTATCTAACATTCATTGAAAACAGATGTAAGACAAGGTCCCTATTCTCTAGTAGCTTATAGTCAGGGTGCAGTGATAGTCAGACATACACAGGAGGTAGTTACAGGACAGGGAAAGTCAGGATGCAATTAAGGGTTAAACATGTGACAGATGAGAAGATGCTGAGAGGACTCATTCTTCTGGACCTCAGTGAGAGGGACTAAGAAGAAGAGGAGCAGTAATGTGTAATATTTGTATTTTGATGATAGAAAACTTCCTATTACTGGTATTACACTTGCCTGAGTGAGAATTCCAAATTTATTTGTTGAAATAAACCAACTATCCATTACTTATCTGTGATGTGATATATTGAATATAAAAATACTTAGAAAGAACTAAGTTTGTTAAAAAGACAATGGAAGAAAACCACTTTTAGAATTAAACAATTTGATTCCTACTTGATTTCAGATAGCCAAGTATTGTCACTTAACATGACTCCTAATTTTATACTCTTTTAAAGGTTGCTGAAACTTGTTGGCTTACTATTTGAAATTTTTATAGGAGTTTTGGCTATATAAGGTTTTTTTTCATAAAGAGTAAAATATCAATAAACTTTGTCTTTGTTAGAACAAAACATAGCTGATAAAATATGGTGCTTTATAGAGCCTTCAGTTAGTTAGGTATCGGCAGATATTCACCACAGTAGGGTGAATGAAAAAGTTTAAAATGAATGATTAGAAGAGCTAAACAGAAAACTTAATAGGAGCCATGTGCAAAACTGACAATATAATCTGATCCTCATCAAATAAGTCTTTCTGTGTGTCGGTGGAAGGGTATTTTCAATATTACAAGCATAAACAATAAAATAATTCATCACTGAGGGAACAAGTAAGTTCACCATTTCTTAAATCAGTGTAACAATCAACACCAACTATTGCTTAGAGAACATAGATAATTAGAGGTGGCACGAAATCAAAAGGCATTTTCTTTTCAGATCGTTGATGGAGAATTAAAGTAATTTAACCTACATTGTAACTTATTAGTTATAAATGTTTAGTTTAGAAACAAAAATTAGGAGATAATACAGAGCTAATAAGAAAGTCAGGGAAAAGATAATGGCAATAAATTCTTTTGCTTCAAAGGAAGTCATGGATAAATTTTATATCAACCTCTAAAATAAAATATCAGTACAGTACTGTGAGAAAGAAAGTAGTATTATGTTGTAGATTATGGTTAAAATAAAGCCTAAGGGACTGTGGGGAAATAGTGTGGAATGGTGGTTCTGAGAGAATTAAGTTCAATCATACAGCAACAACTTACTAACTATATTATCTAAGGCTAGTCTATTATATTTTTAATCCCCATTTTCTCCTCTTTGAGATTATAGCAATAATAATATCTATCTGGGTGTGTTTTATAAGAGTTACATGAGATGATATATGTAAAATGTGCACACAAAATGGCAGCAAATAGTCAAAATTATTAAAGAAAAATACAATATATGATTCTTAAATATGGTCTTTTGAAGATACCATAATTTCCATATTATAAGATAAACCCACAGTTTTGATGAGTTTGGAAAAATGTATACATTCAACCAAAAACCGAATCAAGATAAATATTTTCATCACCCCCAAATTTCCCTTAAGTTCTTTTGGAGTTAGTCTCCCTACATTTTCCTTGTTGTTGGTACTGGGTGATTGCTTTCTGATGCTATAGTTTACACTAGCCTTTTTCAGAGTTTCATATAAATGGAATCATACACTATAGACTCTTCTGCATCTGGCTTTTCTCCCTCAGCCTAATGCTTTTGTGATTCATTCGTATATCAATTGTTTGCTGTCTTTTATTGCCAACTAGTATTCCCTTTTATGAATATGTGTGTTATGTGCTGTTGAGTTGGTTCCAGCTCTTGGTGACCCTGCTCAACTCTTGAAGACTCATGCCTGTGGCTTTTTATGGAATCAGTCCATCTCATGTTTGGTCTTTTCTTGTTGTCCTCTATTTTTCCCAAAATTATTTATTTTTTAAAATTTAATCCTTATTGTATTTTTCCCATTACCATTTAGTCCACTTATATCTGCCTCCCACCAGCAATCGCTACACTGTTGTCCATATTTATGAGTCCTTTTTCTATTTTGCTCAATCCCACAATCCATTAAATACCCACCAACAATAGCTATTATTTGCTCCAAATGTTAATGGGCATTTTAGTTATATAATATCCAGCCCTGTCGTATGAAAAAATAGAGACATTTATTGAAGAAGATAAAAGAGACAGGAGACATTGTAAATAAGACAATGGCACCTCAGTTCCCTTCAAAGTTATGACCTTCTTGAGGAAATCTGGTTCATTGGTAATGGTGTGAACCAAATCATTATCAACTTCAGTACTATGTTCCTTCTGCTCTGGTAGCAGAAGGTGCAGAACAAAATTTGCCATGACGCATTCATATGTCTTGTGTCAAAATCTCATACAGTTTCAGAATCCCCAGATCAGCTTCTAGTTCTTGCACTGTCAGTTGCTGATCTTTATTGATTGAAGTTCATAAACATTCAACATTCTCAGGTGTTCTGCTTATTGCAGACCTTCCAGAACATGAATCACTTTCAACAGGTTCTCAACCATATTTGAAGTGTTTGTACCACACTTTTATTTGTGCTGCACTAATTGCATTGTCCCTAAAAGCCTTCTGAATCATCCAAATAGCTTCTGTGGAGGAATGTTCAAGCTTAACGCAAAATTTGATGCAGATTCATTACTCTACTTGCTCAGTCATTTTGAATGTGATGGTCACACAGTATTTATGCTCACTCAATGGCATCTACTGCCGCCTCTGACTAGTAGAGTGAAGTTGTTATTATTCATGCATCCTCATTCCATTATACTCTTTTTGGTTGCCAGGTTACATGGATGTTATGCAAACCATTCTCATTGTATTAACAATGAAATGGCCAGACTCCTTTTTTCCTACCATTAATGTATGAAAGCCCCAACTACTCCATATCCTCTTAGTATTGTCAGACCTGGGTATGGTCAGTTATTTTGATTCTAGTCATTCTAGGGCTTGTGGTATCTCAAGTGGTATCTCATTGTAACCTTAATTTTATTTCCCTCATAGTTGATGATATTTAGTATATTTTAATATGCCAATTAGTCATTCATATAACATTTTTAGTAAAGTGTCTATTCAAATATTTTGTGCAGGACTCAAACCAAGTAACCCTGGGTCCATAGTTTGGTGAGACATGTTTTTGGCTTGACTTGCCTTCTAGGTAGAGTCCTTACTCCAAGGTGTGAGAAATTTCTATAAAAAGTGACACGGAGAAAAGATAAACCTAAAGTTCCATCAATCAAGTAGGAGTGTATCAAATTTTACAGATGCTTAAAGACTTTAAATTGTAATGCATCTGGGGAAGATTAAACACTAATTCTTCTATGTTGTCATGTTTGACTACTATAATCAATGCAAAAAGTATACCTGGTGATTCCTTTATAAACACATTCTGTTGTAAAGTCTTGTGCATTTTCTACATCAGATCCAAGGAAATCTAGGTAATGTAACTACCTGTAGGACTTATCGGAACAAAATAGGACTGAGATTTTGAGGGAAAGGAATACATGGTGTAAATTTTCTTCCTCCTCCCTCCCTTCCATCTCCCCTGCAGCTCCTTCACCTCAAAGTTTTCTTCTTTATCCCCTCTCTCCCCACTGTGGTTGGGGAAAATCGATTGGAGCAACTGCATTTAACTATTGACCTTCTCTTAAGTTTTCTCAACTGCGATTAACACAATATTTCTGGTTAGTTTTTTATCCAAAGGGAATATTTTGCAGTAGATAGTACTGTTTCCCATGTGTGATAAAACTGGCAAATTACACCTATGCGAAGCACTGTGTAGGCTGTACTATTTCTGTGAAGGCACTAAAGCAAGTTCATGCATTTTCCTGGGAATGTTAAATGTCAGCTCTGAGTGCTCTCTAAAGTTATTTATGCTTACCCGGGTGCATTTGTGCCATAGAAAATGTGAAGAGATGTATGCATTGTTTCCCGTTTGATCATTATAACTTTTTTTTGGGGGGGGGTCTGAGGGAAATATATTCTTTAAGTAGAAACAGGTACTCCTCACCCGGGGTTGTGCTATAGCTGTGAAGCCAGTTCAGGGGCTGCTGATGGGATGGCTTGCCTCACATGGAAAGCTTAGTCACCGCTGCTGGGGCTGGGGGAGTTCGAGAACCACTGGCACATTTGGAAACTTTAATTATGCAGCAGTTAACTGGTCTAAAAATTACACCTAATTTCATCTCAAGAGAAATACATTCTCTATTAAACAACTTTTAAATGAGTCAAGCTCATTCTCATCCTCTAACGAATTATAGTGGTTCTCTACTGTGTTTGTTTTACTTTGTATAAAAAATGTATAGGTGAATGAGTTAAACTATTTGGTTCTTAGCTTGAAGATACAAAATGCTGAGTTAGGATACCACTTGTGGGCTGATTTATAACAGTTAAATTCAATAATATGAAGGGAACATGAAGAGAATGAAAAAAGAAACTTCCATAACATTTTCCATTTTCATTACTTTGTTCAGAATAATTGTTTCCCATTTGAAATTACCTGTACAAAAACTGATTTTTACCAATGACTTTGTATACAAATTGGGTGTACCATAAGTAATTAAAACTAAAACTAAAACACATAAAATGTTTTTAAAAATTGAAAATAAGGTTTTCAGTAAAAAACATAAATAGGGGAATTTCAATATCTTCTGAAAATAGAATCACAAAATATTCTAGGTTGAATATCACTTCTAAGTGTCTAGAACTTTTTATTGGCAATTTTATTTTAAATTATTTCCTAAGAATTCAAGGCATATTCTACTTTAGAGAGAAAGATCTGAAGCATGCTAGAGGGCACATATTGACAGCTCTCCTAGAATGTTTTGTTGTGAAAGATCTATGGATTAAAAAACACTGCCAGAAATTGGTGTTGTTACGTTCAAGAGGTATGAGCTCATTTCCCTGTGAACTGCATCTCCTAGATTCTCAGGGGTTTTCTGAGTTTTCAATCAGGAAGAAATTGTTCTTCTTCATCTTACTCAGTATGTCACTCGTGTCAAATTCTAGGTTTCTTTAACTTTGATCCCTGATTCCTGACTCTGATTTGTGCCGTTTAATCTCTACTGGAGATCAAAACATGCACAGAACAATGGCTGGCTCTTTGGTCTCTCATATGAATAATTGGACTTATCTGACATGAATTACATCATGAGAAACAATAACTTTAAATGATAGCCATTCCTGCATTCCTGGAAAACACCAAGCTTTTAGACATATAATATCATTTTGTTGTTTTATCTAGGTTTTGACTTTTAAATGCACTTTAAAATTTTCAAGTGCAATATTTATAAGCAAAGGGATAGATGTCTGAGATTTGCTTTAGAATATTTCAGTATGCTGGCAAAATCTTGTTTCATTCAAATCTGTTTTTCTACCATCCTCTGATTATTTCTCTGTTAAGAAAATACATTTCTCTGCCTCTCTTTCACTCTGGATTCCAGGGAGTTTTGGTCAATGGGGGATACTGGTAGAAGATTGGAAGGCAGGAAGGGTGAGAGTATGCCGCTCCAAATCACTCCTCTCTGGCTGTGAATGATCTCCCTGTAGCTCCTAGCCTAACTGAGCAACTCCCAGTGTGGTCCCAGAAGTGAATCTTCTGATGTTGCAGCTCCTGCCAGAGATCCCTGGCATCTGGACTCTGATATTATCTCTTTCCATTGTCCTTCCAACACTAGGGTTTGTTACCTGTTATCCATTTCTGTGTTGATTTCAGATCTTCTTTTAAACTTCTCAGACTTTCTGTCATCTGTGAAACCAATCCATTTATTATTTTATTATTTTTTCATGCTCCTTATTTTATTGTCTTACTTTTTGAATTGAATTGAAACCAACCCATTTATATTTAAAGTCCTTACATTTGAAAATCAGAGTGGTTCTTATTTCCTGTCTGGATCTTGTTGACATATCCCCAAACAAAGAAATAAAGAAACAGAAAGATGGGAGGAGCTTCCATTTCTAGTAGACAGTATAACCCTTGCTTCACCCAGATCTACCTGCTGATGACACTTAGAAATTCACAACAAAATAAACATGAAGACTCTGAAAAATAACATAAAGCACAGATTTTGAAGGGGGATCATGACTTGGAGAAATCAAATGTTTGAGGGGTGGGCAAACTATTTCTTTTTTCCTTTCATTTTCCTCACAGTCAGGAACCAGTATGGAGTTGTACATATACAGTGGTGCTATACAGATATAATGGATATAATTTCCATCTTTGTGAACAGAGGAATCAGAGAATAGAGTCTTAGTTGACCAGAGATTTGGGGGAAATCAATAGAGAGGAACAGAGAGAAAGAAAAAGAGAGAGACAGAGACAGAGATGTTGGGGACTGCCCTGCCTGGTCTCAGGAATCTGTAACTGCCTATAACTATGGCTGAGTAAGAGGCCTCTGAACCAGGAGATGCTAAAGAGACAAGACTTATTTCCCTGGCTTGAACACTGCCTGTTCATATGCCTCATTCCTTTTCATGTTTGAATGGCAGTCAATGAGGGGTAACAATTTTCTTGGATAGAGAATGGACCTAAGACAGACGCATTCACGAAAGGAACGACAGGGAGGAGACTCACGGGGCTGTGGAAATAACGGGGTGATCAACATCAACCCCTGCCCCCTTGGCTTTGCCAATGCCTGAGTCCTTGAGAAATCCAAGTCTCCTTTGTCTCCTCTGCCCAACTCAGGCCCATTGGAAGTAACAGGGGTGGTACAGTCCAGACCAGAAACTGTGGACTCCTGGAGAAATCAGGCCTAAAACATAGAATATGAAAGACCCTGTGAGATCTGTTTGCTGGAGGATGCTCTTTAATTAGAATATGAAGTCATGGGCAGGAAACAGAACTAACCTTTAAGTTCTGTAGTCTTTTTAAATGATAAAACCCCAAAATCTCTGGCTTAGGATCCCAGCAGGAAATCTGCCAGCGCCTTTTAAAAGCTAACTACTTGTAATTTGCAAACTGTATTGGTATTCAAAAATAAAACCCTGCTTGTGCAGGGGGATGGGGCATTCTCCCCTAGGGTGGTCTCACCTAGGGAGGGTGGCCAGGCACTTTTCCACTTGGAAGAGTGGCCACTCAGTCCCTACTTCTCCACAGAAAATTGCCTGTTTCTGTGTATATTCATTTCTCGTGTTTTGACGAGCCATCCACAGCATTGTGTGATCACTGCCGGCTGGTGATCACGCATCACAGAGACAAAGAAGGTTCTCCTATTTCTGTGTATTAACCTGAACTAGTCTCAGACTAACCCCTGCACTATGCATCTGCATATGAATGGAACACAACCATTGAAATGTATCTAAAGCCTAGGGAGTTTAACTGAAATTTGCATCACCTGAACAAGTTGAGTATCACATGCATGATACTCAAACCAATGCAGCAAAAGTTTAAAAAAAACTAACTGGAAATTTGAACTAGCCCTACAGAAGGCAAACAATCCTTAAGTTATGAACCTAATCTGGTTGGATGCCTCCTAAAATAGAAACATCAACATTGTCTATAGTATTATAACAGGTTTATCACTTATGCAGCATAACATTCATAATATTAGAATACAACCCAAAATTACTCAAAATGAAAAGAATCAGGAAAATGTGACCAATTTCCAGGACAAAAGTGCATACACACACACACACATATGCACACACCAACCACTAGATGACTCAATGTTGTGAGTATCAAACAACATTTTAAAGCAGTTATTGCAACTATGCTCTCTGAGGTTAAGAAAAATGCACTTGATGTCACATAATTATTGTATGTAATTGGATTGGGAATGATGATAATTATCAGGATTACAGTTCTGAATTGCTTTTTTTATTGTGGCAAAATATGTATAATACAAAATTTAGCATTTTAATTATGTTTAAGTGTATAATCCTGTGTCAGTTAAGATGATTGTGCAGCCATACCATTCCTCTCCAAAACATTTTCATTAAACCAAACTGCAATTCTGTACTTATTAAACAATTAAGCAATAGAGATAACTAGGCTGTTTCTCTCTTGTACAATTAAAAAATACAAAGCTGACAAATAGAAATTTGGTGTCAACCATTGCTATGAAAAAACTGTGATCTTTCATTCAATTTTTAGATCTAAGTTCACAGTCCCTGAGTCCATTGATTGTAGGTGGGGTGGGGACCTCTTGAATACTGCAATGCCAATAGAAGTATATAAAATAAACACTTTTTTGATCCTTTCATTAAAAAACCTGATGCTCTTTGAAGATTGACTTTGCGGCAAGTAAACAGGATTGGAGTCTTAACTGACATTGTTGTTAGGGGTCCTAAAACAACATCATTATCCTTCAGGTAGACTGGGGTCTTGGCCCAAGTTTATTTCAAAGCATATTCTACTGGCCTTTAGGCTCATTTAGTTTTTCCTCATATCTTGAAAGTATAATTAGAATAGATACAGTTAACAACTGGCAGGAACTTCTGACCTGTATACATCTGTTTATGGAATAATGACCATTATCATACAAAGGGCCCTTTCTGCTACATTATACACTGTTGACTCCTCACTGCTTTCTTGAAGTCTCTACTTGCTTGACTTTCATGCCCTGCTCTTGTGCTTTTATTCATTTATTCTGTCTGTTGGAGTAACCCAAATATGATCGTTGAAGTCCTTGAAAATGTCCTCCCCTGTACTGGCTGTGATGGTTTGTGTGAAGGGCCTGGAGAAAGGGTTAGTCCTTCAAGCAGAGTGAACAGCAAGTGTAAAGACTCTGAGATGGGAATATAATCAATACCTTTAAGAGATAGAAAGGAGAACATTGAGCTCAGAGGGTAGGAAGGGAAGAAAATAATGGAAAAATGTAAAGTTGTAAAGGTAGAAGAATAAGATGAAGCATAAGGCTCTTAGACCATAATAGAAAATGTGTATATTATTTTAAGTGTTATTTATTAGTACAGAACAGAAGTGCAAGCAGAGACAGTTAACATACAAAGGAGGTTAAAAATATAGCAAGAAATATTTAATGTGTAAAATGTAAAAACTAGATATTTGTTAAATGTGAGCCAAGAAGGTGAAAAAGGATTCTAGGATAATTATTGGGTTTCTGGTTTGAATGACTGTGGTTATGTCATGGTAATATTATGTAGTAAAGAAGGAATAGGAGTAAGAACAGGTTTCAGTGAGACAGGAAAATGAGCAAGATTTGAACATGTTGTATCCCAGTGGAATATACCACTGATATATGTGTATGTTAGAATATTTGACTGTAAATGTAAATATGTAAATATTTAACTAAAAAAACATAGTAACTTAAACAAGATAGAGGATAGGCCTTTCTCATATCAATAAAGTTTGAAAATAAAGTAATCTAGGGTTGACTTGTGCCTGGTTCTTAATTTATAAAGGTGATCACATGACAATGAGGAGAGGTCAATGTCTTTAAATGAAAAGTTTATTGTTACTTATAGTTCCTCTAGAAATGAAAGGCATGGCCTGCTATGCAGGGCCACATGGGGGAATCACCAGAATTGTTCAGAAGGCAGAAGCAAAAGCTTGTTCAGAAAGCAGAAGCAAAAACTTGCTTGAAGAAGTTCAGAAGAAGGAAAAGAATAGGTCACAGCTTCATTGGATTTTCTATAGGGATGGCAAGGTAGGGCTGGGGTCACAGTTTACAGTTGCCTAGTTTGCATACCCCTGGTGGGCTTTAGAGCAACAGAGAAGTCCTTACTTGTTTGGTACCTGGTGCTGGGTTGATTTGGAGCAGGAGAAATATTGGCTTGGTGTGTGAGAGTTAGTTAAGATTGTGGTTTGGGATGTAGACTAAGTATTGATTGGTTTCCGTATGAAATGGATGTTAACAGGCAAGTTGCTCATTATCTTTAAGAATTAGCTAGCCGCACTCTGTCTGGTAAAGCTCAGTGGTTGGAGTGTTCTTTGTACACCAGAAGATCCTGTGTTCAATTCCCAGTCAGGGCACATGCCTAGGTTGCAGGTTCAATCCCTGGTGCCTGCAGGAGGCAACCGATTCATATCTCTCTCTCTTCCTTCTGGTTTTTCTAGTATCACTGAATATATCCTTGGGTGATGATTTAAAACAAAAAGAATGAACTAGCCCCAGAAGGAGCAGTTTCCTCAGCCAGCAAGGTCTCTTAAGATATCAAACATCATAAAATAAATAACATGGAATACAAGGGCTAGTAGAGCAGCTACATTTTTATTAATGATTGCTGTCTTGTTAATCCCTTATCCTCAACACATGAACTAACCTCAAGGCCAACAGAGTTCCTTCACCTCCAGATATCATATCTCCATTCTATCTAGTGGGAAGGAGTGAGGATGGGCACGTCTCTTTCCTTCCTTTAAGGATGTTCTGGGTGGTATCATAACCAATTTTCCTTTGGTGAGCACCTGAGGAAGAATCTATGAAAGAAAGCAATAATTGACCTGGAGTAATTATAAGAGCTGAAGATCAGGGACATGGAAGCCAAGTGAGTGAATATTTTAAGAGAAGTCAACAATGTATGCATAATATAGCAGAGACATCAAAGTGTTCTCTGTATAGTCCAGATAAAGAGTGAACATCATTACAGCAATTTTAAGGGAGAGGTAAAAGTTAATAGAGAAATGAGAAAATAAAGATGGCAAGCATGTACTTCTCTTTCCTGGGGTTGGCTAACAAGGGAATTGGAGAACACACAGAATGAAGGAATTTGTACAGTAGATTTTAGGTTGACAATTAGCCCAATCTGTCTAGAAAAGGTAATCAATACATTTAGAAAAAATAGAGACCAACTGGTAAGCAAAAGCATAAATATTCAAATAGTTGAACTCTTTGTTTTGAACTGAATGATAGGTTATAGTGCACTGTGATAGATAAAATAGTAAATGACTGGGATACAAGTGATTGAAGACACTTCTATGTCTGTATGCCAAGCTGACTGCTAGGTGGGTATAAGTGAAAAAGGCAGGCTATGTCATTTGTGTTTAATCTGGTCATATAAGCAACTACCATTTTTTCCCTAATGAGGTGGTTTCATAAATATCAGTTTAGCAGGATATTGCTTTCTTGTACGTTGTATGACCTCCCAGAGGAAATGTTTAACATGAGATTTTATTTAGAATGGTAGTGAAAAATCAGTGATACGTTATGGAAGAGAGTGTGAGTGCCGTTTTTAAATAAAAAGTTTTTAAGGAACGTTTCCTTGGGAGTATTTTATTACATAACGAGTTAGAGAGTCTCAGTGCCAAATAGGCAGAATTTAAACACCATTAAGTGACTTACATATTAATGTGGCTTGTACTTTCAAAGGCAACCAAATTATTGGTATTCAACTAGCATTTCTTACTGTTTAATGAGAAAAAAAATACCCTTTCATTTTTCCTTCTACTATTCAGCAGTGTTCTTAATTATGTCACTGATCTTGCTACAACTGCTGCACTTGACATCTAATATATCTGATGCTAAATTGGTTTGTAGTCGAATTTTGAAAAGATCAATAGATTCATTTACGCTGACTCTCCTGTTACTAAAACGTGCCTGTACATGCAAAGAATGAGATTACCAGATTTGATTCACAACCTCTTGGCTGTCTCAGAAACAGCAGTTCAACTGGAATACTGTGTAACAAATGAAGAATTAAATTAGGAGTACTGGTTGGTCCCTACACTCTTATCTGTCTGTGATTAGTGTACATGAACAAGTAAATGAGATGTTGATTTTCTTACCATTAGAAAACACCTTTGTTTGGATTTCTTACCCCTAGAAATAAAGTGTTATAATAATAGTAAAGTAATGATTATGATAAAATTGAGTGCCATGTTATTTGCATGGGAAAAAACTGTATCAGTAGATTATCTTTTAGATTTAACTTAAAGAAGTTAAGGGAAACTGATTAAGAATAGTACATGTCTATGGAACCCATTAAGCATTCATTTGCTATTTCTTTGAGTATATTACTAGATTTAATTCAGTAATAATTGAAAGAAAATACAATAGTAGCATTATTTGCTGTTCAGTTGTGCATAAAATACACATAGGACTGATGCTATTTTGTCACACAAATTCTAATATTTATTTTTTAATATATTTTATTGATTATGCTATTACAGTTGTCCCATTTTTTCTCCCCTTTGTTCCCCTCCACCACGTACTCCCCTCTCACCAGCACTCACCCACCTTAGTTCATGTTCATGGGTCATACATACAACTTCTTTGGTTTCTCAATTTTTCATACTGTCCTTAACCACCGCCCACCCTCCATCTATTTTGTATCTACCATTTATCCTTCTTATTCCCTGTACTGTTTCCCCAATTCTCCTCCCTCTCCTTTCCCACTGATAACCCTCCATGTGTTCTCCATTTCTGTAATTCTGTTCCTGTTCTAGTTGTTTGCTTTGTTTTTGTTTTTAGGTTCAGTTATTGATAGTTATGAGTTTGCTGTCATTTTACTATTCATATATTTGATCATCTTCTTTTTCTTAGATAAGTTCCTTTAACATTTCATATAAGGGTTTGGTGATGATGAACTCCTTTAACTTGACCTTATCTGGAAAGCACTTTACCTGCCTTTCCATTCTACATGATAGCTTTGCTGGATACAGTAATCTTGGATGTGGGTCCTTGCCTTTCATGACTCTGAATACTTCTTTCCAGCCCCTTCTTGCCTGTAAGATTTATTTTGAGAAATCAGCTGACAGTTTGATGGGAACTCCTTTGTAGGTAACTGTCTCCTTTTCTCTTGCTGCTTTTAAGATTCTCTCCTTATCTTTAACCAAGATGCTCTGAACATTTTCTCAAAGTCACTAAATTAACTATATACCCTATGTAAACTCAGTGTTAACATCACTGTACTTTTCAGTCCAAATCTATGAATCAGAAGAGCCACATCTTACTTCTAACTCTCCCAGTGATTTGTCTTATAACTTGAGAAGTTATTTTACTCTCGAGCCCTAGACTCTCATCTCTACAGTGGGAATAAGTTTTTGAGACTTAATTAAGGTTACAAAAGCAATGTTTGTTTATATAAAAAAGGAGTAATTAGGTATAAATTTGCCCCCAAACTCAAGTGTACAAAAGTATAATTTGTTTTGTTTTTAATTTTTGTTATGAAAAATTTTATATATACAAAACAGAGTATATTATATCTACCTATGGTTTACATAATAATAAAACTACTGCCTATGTCCTTACTACTAGGCTTAAGAGACAGTAATTTGAAGTCCCTAATTATATACACCTTACTCACTTTCAGATAAAAAGCATTCCTTTTGAAAAAGGTTTTATCACAAATATCTTCCTAAACATTTTTACATTTTCTATTCCTGATAGTTATATAAATTAAATAATAATGTAGGTATTCTTCTGACTTGTTTTTTGAGTATAATATTGTTTCTAATATTCATCTATATATTTAATTTTACTTTCATTTAATCATTCAAAAAAGATTTGTTGAGCCAATTGTGTTACAGGTGGTGGGGATCAATAATGAATAAAACAGACAAAAACTCCTGCCTTCATTAAATTCATTTTCAAGTAGGGAAATATAGTAAATAAATATAACAAATAAGTAAGTAATTTAGCAAATTACTTAAAGTTAATAAGGTAAAAATATAGCAGAAGAGGGGAAACAATACGACTTAGAGGTGAGTACTGTAATTTTAAGTAGAGTGGTCAGAGTAGGCAACCCTAAGAAAGAGGTGTAAGCAAAGACTGAGTAAGTTGGAGAGCTTAGCCATGTAAGGAACTATGGAAGAGAGAACAGCCAACTGCAAAATCTCCAATGTTCTCACATGTCTGGCATGTCCATGGAATGGTGAGTAGGCTAGCTTAATGAAAGTGGAGTGAGTGAAGATTAAAGCTGGTAGAAGATGAATCAGAGAGGTCACAGGGCCAGATATGTAGAATCTTTTAGAGAGCTTTAAGGATTGTATCTTTTTTCCTCAAGGGGAATGGAGAATCACTGCAGGATATTGAATAAAGAAGGAACGTGATCTGACTTACCATTAAAAAAACACCAATCTTCTTGCTACAAGTTGGCAAGCATGAAAGTGAAACAAAACAAAGCTGGTTTGGAAGCTGTTGCAGTAAAATTTTATAAAAATAATTATGGTCAGTTAGGGTGATAGCACTGGAGATGATGAGAAGAGATGGGTTTGTATATATTTTTTGTGACAAATTGCATATTGGGTGATAAATTAGAAGTCAAAGATGAATCTAAAAAATTTTTGGCTGAACAATTAGGAAAATGAAATGATTGTCAGCTCATATGGGAAGATTAGAAGGGTATAGATTTTTATTGAATATTAGAAATTCAGTTTTGGACATTTAAATTTGTGATGTTTCTTAGACACTCAAGTAGAAATATCAAGTAAGAAGCTGGAAAAGATCTGAGTCTGGAGTTCAGAAGGAAGGTCTCAGCTGATAAAAATTTGCGTAATAATAGCCAAAAATAATATATTTGGCTATTATTTCAGAACCATGAAATATTCTAACATTAAGATGTTAGAAGGAAGAAGAGAAACTACAAGGACTGAGGAATGACCAGTGAGGAAGGAAGAAAGCCAAGAGTGGTATCCTTGAGGCTAAACAAAGAAAGAGTGTTATGGAGTAGCAAACCATTGTGTCAGATGCAGCTGATTGGGTAAATAAGATGAAAACTGAGAAATGACACTAGATTTATAGATGTGAACATCAGAGATTGTCTTAAAAAGGATAGTTTCAAAGCAGTGGTGGTGGGAAAATGAATATCCGATTAGAAAGTATTTGAGAGTGACAAGAAGGGATATTAGAGGAAGCCAGTATGGTGAGGTACATGTTTGGGGGCACTCTGTTGCAAAAGGAAGCTGAGAAATGGAGTGGTGATGGTGGGGAAGTGAAATAAGGAGATTTTAAAGATAGGAATGCTAACAGCATATTCATATGCTAATGGAAATGTTCCAGCAGAGAAAGGAAAAATTGAGAATACTATAAGAAATGTAGACTTGCTTATATGACATCCATAAGGATGTCATCCATAAGGTTGTCCATAGGAATTGGGTTCTAGGGAATAAGTGAAGAATCAATTTTATGAAGGCATATGGGCAGTTTCTCTATGAAAATAGGAAAAAAAGATAGTGGATAGATTACAGCTGCTGAGAGAGGAGTAGATTGGGTTAAGAAAATCTGTGGAAGTACTCTTCTGATGGCTTCAGTTTTCTTGGTGAAATAGAAAGGTCTTCAACCGAGAGAGAATGAGGCAGGAGTATTAATTTGATAGTCAAGGAGAAAGTTTTATTTAAAAAGTAGAGTGATAATGGATCAAGAAAATATTGTATAATTGGGCATCATTAAGTTTATGGTTGTAAGTTTAAAATGGAAACTCTAGCATGATTGTAAATTTTCCCCTAGTCATGTTTAGTCTGAACAGTATTAAGAGACATGTTTTCAAAGCATGTTCTGATTGTTACAGAACAGACCCGGGGGACAGCGATATACTATTACTGAATGGAACCCTTTCTCCTGGGGTGCCCCTATACTAGGTTTGCCTTGCCTGCTACCAGGGAATTAATAGTTCTCAATGCCAGAATTTGGTGAAAAGGAAAGGAACTATTTATTCAAAAGTTATACAGACTTAGAGTAATAACTTAATGTCTTCATTAAAATCCCAAAGTCCTTTAAAACACTCCCCCCCACACAGTCTTTCCTTCCCCCCATAGGGTAAGTGAAGGCAGTCTAGCTTCCTTGCCCAGGCGTCTGGGTAACTAAGAGGAGTGGCGTTCCCATAGCCTTGGAGGGGCCTGATAACCAGTGTTCTCATAGCCTTGAGACTGGGTCCAATAAACTGTTCCCATAACATAAAGTGAGCTTGCATGCACAGAACTATGTTATGTTATGTAAGGTTCTGGCAGTTTTCTGGCTTTGTTCCCCTCTAGTACTTAAACAGGTAGGGGCTTCCCACTAGGGAGGTGCATAGCTTGTGGAATGTGTGATCACCTACCCGTCAATAAAGACATGTCAAGCATCCCCGCATACTCCGTGAATTTTCTTCCATCTACCATAGGCAAGAGTCGATCTGCCTGGCCCTGATTGGTTGCAATACACTCCCTTTGCCCAGTCTGGCCAGTCATGAGTACCATATCTCAGGAAAAGAATAGAAGTCCATGGCTCAGGCAGCCTCCCATTCTTCCCATTAATCTGTGCTGGGCTAGCAGGCCTCCCTTGGTTCTCAGTACCATCAGCTGTGTTGACACCTCAATCTCCAGTTCTTAATCCAAACCCATGTGGTACTTTCTCCTGGCCCACCAGCAAGAATCCTTTCACTCCTTTCCTTTCCTGCAAGGTCTCTCCTGCTTCCTAAGCCACGTGGCAAAGGGAACACCCAAAGCTGTATGGTTCTGATTTGCAAGGCTTCCATACCTGGGTTTAAATCCTATCACCAATCTTCCTCTGCCAGAGGAATCTCTATTTCTGATTCCTCCCATGGTTGGCTACACCTGCCAGCATTCCCTTATTTTTTTCAGCTTTTTTGGGCTGCCACAGTAAGTCCAGGCAGGTGTGGCCCTGTGGCATGAAGCAAATCATCTCCAAGCTCTTAGGCAAGCACTGTAATCAAGGGGAATTGCCTCCCAATTACATCATAGGTCAAAGTCACTCCCATCTCTCTGGCTCAAACTATGGCCACAGCAATTTAACAAATCCATGAAAGCAGTTTAAAGTTATACTGTATTTTTCAGACTATAAGATGCACTATCCCCCCAAATTTGGGAGGAAAAGGGGGGTGTGTCTTATAGTCTGAATGTAGCTTACCTGGCTCCCTGTGTGTGGGGGGGCAACCTATGTTATTTGTTATTAAATATTTGACCATATTTTTTGCTTTGAAATTTTTTTCCTATTTTCTTCCTCTAAAACCTAGGTGCATCTTATGGTCTGGTGCACCTTACAGTCTGAAAAATTCGGTAGATATGTTAAATGATCATTCTAGAGGTTATTTGCAAAACTGTTGGTATGCAAAATAACTCAATGGCCCTGCTCCATGTGTCCCATCCCCCAGTTCAGACTTGTGGGGGTGAGGACATCCCATATTTTTAATATTTCCTGGACACGCTGAGTTCTGGACACCCTGAGCTCTGGCCCCCATTAAAAATTCCTCTTTGGGGGGCTCCCTGGCTGTACCCTGTTACACGATCATTGAACTCCTCTTGAAAACCTTTAGTGGTGTCCCACACACTTAAAATGAAACCCAAATTCCTTATCAGGACCCATAACTCTGATATCACTTTCCTTTATTCACAATACTCTAGCCTTATTAACCTTTCCTAAACTGCAATTTTGTGTCTTTACCTAATCAATTACGCTTTTGATAAAATACCAATTCCCAGAGGCCTTCAGTGATCACTGTAGCACTCTAGTCTCTCCTCATTTAACACTTTCCCTCTGTATAGTTTTGTTTTTGTCATAGCATTCATTGCTATTTGAAATCAAGTTACCCGTTCATGTGATTTAAAAAAAATATCCCCTTTCTCTAGTTCAGATACCTTAACATGTGTTGGTTCTGTATTGCTCAGTCTGAATGTTCAGTCACTCACATACAGTATGTAGGTAATCAGTAAGTATTGATTGAACATAACCTGCTGAAATGTCAGAACAATAAGAATAAATAAAGTTCCTTCATATTTCCAGGACAGAAAAAAAGTTTTTTTTTTTTTTCACAAAAGAATGAAATTGGACCCTTATCTTATACCATACATAAAAATTAACTCAAAAGGGATTGAAAACTAAAATATAAGACCTGCCATTTTATAACCCCTAGAAGAAAACATAGGGAAAAAACTCCTTGACATTGAGCTTGGCAATAATTTTTTGGATATGACACCAAAAGCACAGACAACAAAAACAAAATAAACAAGTGAGCCTATATCAAACTAAAAAGATTCTGCACAACAAAAGTAACAAAAGAAATCATCAACAAAATGGCAATGCAACCTAAAGAATGAAGAAACTTTTTGTAAACCAAATGTTTTATAAGGAGTTGAATCCAAAATATATAATGAATTCATACAATTCAGTAGCAAAAAAATAAAAATGGGCAAAGAACCTGAATAGACATTTTTCCAAAGAAAACATACAAATGACCAACAGATTATATGAAAAGATGCTCAATGTCACTAATCTTCAGGGGAATGGGAAGTAAAACCACAATGTCATCACCTCATACCTATTACAATGGCCATTATAAAAAAGACAAGAGGTAACTAATGTTGATGAGGATGTGCAGAAAGGGAACCCTGCACACTATTATTGGGAATGTTAACTGGCACACCATTATGGAGACAGTATGGAGATTCCTCAAAAAATTAAAAATAGAACCACCATATGATCCAGCACTTCTGTGTATATTTGCAAGGGAAATCAAACTGTATCTTGAAAAGATATTTGCACTCTCCTGTTCATTGCAGCATTATTCACAATAGCCAAAATATGAAAGCAACCTAAGTGTCTGTCTATAGATGAATGGATAAAGAAAATACGAGTACATCTATTGTATATACAATATATATTATATGTGCAGTATAATATATTATTTATGTTAAATATATTTACAATGGAATATCATTCAGCCATATTAAAAGGACATCTTGCCATTTGTGACAATATGGATAGACATGAAGGACATTAGGGTAAGTGAAGTAAGTGAGACAGAAAAGAATTTTTAATATTGACTCAGGGAAGTTGAGATAATAGTATTTTTCTTGCTCAGAATTAATGTATATTGAAGAACACGGGGTATTTATCCTTAGATGTTCATTTACTAAAATGTTTAATAATGACATATGTACCTGTGCCTGTGTGAGGTATAGGGGACAGATACAACAGTGACAATAGTTTTTTCAGTCATTCTAGAGTTCAGAGTCCATTTTAAATGTTGAATTTAAATTGTATCCTTCCTGCTGTCTAGCATGATTTTACTGTTTTGTTAGTTGTGTGCCTGATGAAGGTAAACATTTATGGAAACAAAACATAATTTGGAAAGTAAATCTTTATCCCCAAATATGAAAGTAAATCCCCCAAGTTAAAGAGTACTCTGTTTTGTCTAGGGGTATCTAAATTCCCTTCATTGTCTTTCAAAAGGTTGGCAAGCCTGTGTGTGTATGCATGTGCTAGCACATGCTCATTCTCTCTGTGTGCATTTGTATGTGCATTGTATATATACAAAATTTTAATATAAGTACAGCTGTTTAGGGATGAATCAGCAAATAAGCTTAACCATATTGAGCACTTTTTCCAAGGTTCTTCTCCATAGAACAAAGCAGAGAGGTGATTCACCCACTTGGAGCTGATGACCTCTGGGATGGATGATTAATGAAGACTCCCTATAAAGTTCCTTATGGCTATTGTACAAAAAGCTTGTTCTAGGGCACACACCTGAATGATGGGATTACTTAATAGGATCTGGAATTGATTTTTTAAAATCCCCCATGGAGATATTCAAATTTGGCCAACTTTTCTTGAGTATTCATTAAATGCTAGGAACATAAGTATATATACTTTTTTCATTTTTTACTTAGTATTCACAAGTCTATGAGGTAGGTACTATAGTTGTCATCAATCAGAGACGAGTAAACTGAGGTTCAGAAATGTTGAGTAACTTGGCTAAGTTGGTGCAACTAGTCAATAGGGGAACCAGGACTAGAATACAGATTTCATCAGGCCTGAAAATTTATGATTTTAATGAATAATACTACCATATGGTCTCCCTAATTATCCTCAACTCTTAATTTTTTATCTTCATATTCTCCATTTTCTTTTTCTTTTTTTGTTGCTGTCATTGACTTCCAAATATAGAGTAATGATGGGAACTGCTTGGTCAGAAACCTGATAAATTATATGACAGCTCTAAACATGATACAATATTAAGTCACTAACTAGTAAGAAAACTGTAATTATTCATTAGAATTTAACCCGATTTTTTAAAAACCTACCTTACTAATATTGAGTCAAATAAAATTAACAGGCAGAATGATTCACATTGCATGTGGTTTGCCTTCTAGATGATCTTGAAGAAGGCCAAGTGGTGGAAGGGATAGTGTGCTGGGACAAGAATTTGGAGTCTTAGATTTGAATTCTTTTCAGCTAAAACTAGTCTGGCAGCAAAGTTTTCTTTTGAAATTTGATTTTCAAAACTTATAAGTTCAATTCTATTTCCATCCTAAAATTTCCTGACTTTGGAATACTACTAGTTCATTTACAGCAGTGATTTTCAACAGGTGTGTCACTAGAATTTTTAAAACATGCAATATCTGACTAATTTAGTCAGGGGCACTGACCTCTTTTTCGTTATATTGTCAAGTTAAAAAAATGACAACAGCCAACACAAGAATAATTATCTGGTGAAAATGAATCAAAATTTTATGTGTTTTTGTCAGATCAGCAAAAAAAAAGTTACATATATTTTGGTGTGCCACAGAATTTAGTAATTTTGTGTGCCATGAGATAAAAAAAGGCTGAAAATCACTGATTTAGAGCATCTCAGAGAGGCCATTATAATGTTATATACAGCCTGCAATGATATTTAAAAAATCAAATTGTACTATGCATGCAATAACTTCAGGTTTTTAAAAGACAGCAGTGAAGAGATTGAAATAGTAGATTTCATGTTGTTGCTGACTAAATTCATCTATAGGCTTAGGTATTTAAATGTTTTCAATTTAGGTAATGGGTAAAATAATCAGTGCTGTTGGCAGTTACGCTACTTGTTAATTGCAAGATAATGCAGTTTTTGTAATCTGAAACAGCAATCGCTCATCCACCGTATTGCAGTGGATGAATGGAGAAGGCTCTGGACCAATCTGTTGTCAGGGCATCTGTGTCTCTTCCCGAAGTTGGGAGTTGAGGAGCACAATACCCAACTTCACAAAACATCATTTGGTTTGCATGCATTCTGCCTTTCAATTAAGTGGAACAGCAGGGCTAGAGGATGTGTGTGGGATATGGAAATTCGTAGGAGAGGAAATAATTCTGATGCCAGAACCTAAAATAATTCTGATGCCAGAGCCTAGAATAGGAAATGTATTCAAATCCTACACTTTAGGAGAGACAAAAATATCTTAATACATAAATGTTGCTTCTATTCTTGACACTATAATTTTAATTCAATTTTACACAAATAGAAGGGGAAGTGTTTCTATGATCTTAGCTCTGAATGGTATTTCTGCCAGATTTTTACAAAAGTTTTCTTAAATCATATGACTTAGTGTGATGGATATATTCTGAAATAAAAATATGCTATGGATGAAGTCTGAATAGGACATACTGTGCTCAGATTTTATCATTCCACCAGTGGTGTAAATATTGTGAACTAAAGCCAGGGGCATATGGTTTAAAACTCAATAATGAAGGCAATGAGGCAAAATATCCCTGTTTCTATGTGTCACCCCAAATTAGAAGTTAGATTTCTTATACCTGCTTGAAGGGAATATACTTCTGTTGCCTTTTATGAAATTTATGAAGAAATGGGATTTATTTTAAGAGATTTGCAGCTTATTTTGCTAATCTATACACACCTTCCTGGTGAAACAAGCATATCTAGGCAGTGCAGAGGCAGCTGGGATGTACCTTTCTTCAGAGTTCTTCTTAATAAAAGATATTTGTTGGAGCAGAACAAATCTTTCACTATAAATTTAACAAAAAATGCCCATGTTTCTTATGAATTATTTTAACATCTACTTTCACATGTTAGAAACATACCTCCAATACATTCTTCCCCTCCTCTGTCACTGAATAAAACATGAAAAGAATTTGAATAGGCAGTTCACAGAAAAAAACCAGATTGCTGTTTTATTTATCAGAGCAGTTGCAAAGCTAAATGAAAATTATGTACTTTTAAAGCTTAAAGTTTAAAACCCTTTTTTTTTTTTTTGTAAAGAAAAAAAACTGCTCTGTAGTTCTCGGGAGTTAAAGTGAGTTAAACTTTCTCTTCAGCATAAAGCAATGTTTGTATGGCCAAGCAAAACCAAAAGCAACCAGTATTTATCTGCTATAACTAAAATACTTTCTCTCTCTCTTTTTTTGTCATTCAAGTACAGTTGTCTCTATTTTCCCCTCACCACTCCCATCCACCCCAGCTATCCCTGCCTCCAACCCTTGATCCTACCCCTCTTTGGCTTTGTCCATGTGTCCTTTATACATGTTCCTTGATGACCCTACCCCCTTTTTCCTCTACTACCCCCTCCACCTCCCCTCTGGTCACTGTCAGTTTGTTCTTTATTTCAACGTGTCTGGTTATATTTTCCTTGCTTCTTTGTTTTGTTGATTAGGTTCCACTTATAAGTGAAATCATATGGTATAACTTAAATACTTCAAAAGAACTATCTTATAATATTTTTTTCTTAAAGATACTGCTTACAAGCCACTTCTTTGTTTACATTTATCTGTGAACAAAGATAAAATATGTAGACTGGAGAGAATTATATAAAAGTGTTAAAAATCTGTGTCCATATTTTCAACATTAGTTTTTTTCACACAGTCTGTCACTTTCCCCTTCTCAGCTTTCTAGTCCTTTTACCCCCACTTTTTCCCCTTGGTGTTTAGATCTCTTCCAATTATTTTCTCTTTATTTCCTGATTTCTTTTGTATCACTAAAAAACATTAAAAATGCTGAATAAAGGAATAAATCTTAAAATCTTAAAAGTTCTTATCATAAGACAAAAAATTGTAACTATGTGTGGTGATGAATGTTAACTAGACTTATTGTGGTGATAGCTATATCTGTATCTATCATCTATCTATCTATCTATCATCATCTATCTATCTATCATCTATCATCATCTATCTATCTATAGTCTGGCATAATGTCCTTTTTTATTACAAAATATTGTAAAGCATGTAATTCTGTAATACAACAACATCACACTCAAGGACCCTTAGGCGCAAATGTTCAAATTGCTGTCCATCTCCTGTGAGTCATTCACATACCCTACCTGCCACACTCCAGCAGGGATTACCTCTGCTGGACCTTGTATGTATATACCAAATCACTATGTTGTATACCTAAAACTAATATAATGTTATATGTCAATTATGCCTCAATTATAAAAGAGTAGATTATAATGAATGTTCTTTAAAATGCACAGCTGGAATAAGAAAAATGAGATGGAAATGCTCAGGGAGCATACATGAAGAGGGAACAGAAATGGTGTGGCAGGCAAGTGCTGAAGTAAAGGCAGTCCTGAGGGTATCTGCCAATCACAGTATGCCACAGCAGCAGTCACCAACCTTTTTGGCACCAGGGACCAGTTTCATGGAAGACAATATCTCCATGGACTGGAGGTGGAGGATAGTTTCTGGATGATTCAAGCACATTGCATTTATTGTGCAATTCATTTCTATTATCATTACACTGTAATATATCATGAAATAATTATGTAACTCACCACAATGCAGAATCAGTGGGAGCCCTGAGTTTGTTTTCCTGCAACTAGATGGTCCCATCTAGGGGTGATGAAAGACAGTGACACCAAACGTGTGTTGCTTATGTCCAGTCTACTCCATAATATGTTTTGTTGCTGTCACTGCAGAAAACCCTGCTTCATAAAGATAGGATATTGGAAATGGAAGCAGGCTTTTCAATGCTTTTGTGGCAATCTCAGGATATTCTGCCTTTACTTTAATCTAGAGTATATGGAGATGAAGCCTTGCTCACTTGCCTGCTGCTCACCTCCTGCTGTATGGCCCAGTTCCTAATAGGCCACAGACTGGTACTGTGGGGGGTAGGGAACCCCTGCCCTAGAGCTTTGGGTTTGGTGGCCGTGAAAGAGTCATTGTAAGGAAGCAAGTGGGGCTTAAAGCATCTGTTTAAACTGAAACCTTTGAAGATCTGTAATGTTGGTAAGAGAGCAGACTAGATAAGTACCATGGACAAGTGAAAAAAAAAAGACAAAGGAACTTGGCAGTCTTTTTCTGGAGTTTCAATGAAAACAAAGCAAAGCAAAGCAAAACAAAACAAAACAAAAAGTTCTCCTCTAAGAATTTGTATTGACAAGCCAGTGCTTCAGGGCTTACCTAGGTTGGGATACAAATTTGTAGTAGATGAGTGATGTAGGAAAATCCCAATGTGAGAATTTATCTAAAAGTGGCCTCTGTTTGACAGCACCTTTGAGTACCTGGCTGTAGCAAAAGAATGTCTCTCTCAAACAGAGGGACACACACACACACACATACAGCTCCTATAAATCTCACATGAGCTTGACCTTTTAATCTAAATGACTAGACACAAACTACCATAAGTGACAGAAGAAATACAAAAGAGCAGATTTAGACTTCCAATGGCACTAGATATACAAATTATTGAATAGAGTAATACATAAAATAAATTTTCTTAATATGTTTGAAAACAGAGGATTAAAAACATGAACACAAAATGAGATGGTTTTAAATAAAGACTTGATAAGAACTAAATATTGTTGCTAGATATAGATAATATAGACATTGCTATAAATGCTCAAGAATGTTAAGTAGCCAAGCAGATGAAATTGAAGAAAATTTGTAAACTGAAGCACAGATTTAAGAACTACACAAAATATGATACAGAGGGACAAAGTAATGAATAGATGATCTGAGAAGCTAGACAACATGGAGGTTAGAATAATATCTACTTTACCTCAACTGGCATTTCACAGGAAGAGAATTTAAAGAATAAAGCAGGAGTATTTGAAAAAGTAACAGAAACAGAAAAATAAAATTAAATTCACTTTAAATACATTGTAGTGTATTTAAGACAATAAATACCTCAGAAACCTCAGAGTCAAAGAGAAGACTTAAAAACAGCCAGAAAGAAAGCTAGAAAGTGCCCAGACTTCTGAACAACAATGGTAGGAGCCTGAAGGATTAAGTAATTGCCCTCAAAGTCTTGAGAAAAATAGCCATTAACCTAGTATAGTATACCCTGCTAAATTATAATTCCAGAAGAGTTTAGAGATTTGGTGTTAATTTAACACTTTATTTAGGTAAATATGCATATACAAATTTTAAACGTAACTGAAGACTAACGAAAGCAAGGGAAACTTTCAGAGGGGAAGAGTTAAATATGTTGGTCAAGACTAACATTTGTATAACATTAAGAGTGAAAATATGGGACTATAAAAAGGCTTCTATGCTGCCAGAAGGGGTATAAATTGGTATGACTTTGGAGGACAGTGTGATATGATGGTGTCTATAAAAGATGAAGATATGCCAACATTAAGAATACTCATAAAAGCATTTTAGGTAACAGAAAAAGTGTACAAATACATTTCTATCAATAAAAGAATGGATAAATTGTGACATTTTAATACAGTAGAATATTACAAAATTGTAAGAATTAAAAAATAGGGCTGTAGATCAATATAGTTGGATCTCACAAGCATAATTATATACAAAAATAGAATCATTACCATCTGAGAACATTTATATAAAATATAAAAATACTATTATTTTTAGTAATATTAAAGTATATAAAATGCAATGGAATGACAAATACCATAAAAAAGATTGTTTTCCTCTCTCAGGTAGAAAGGGGATGCACTTGGAAAATATTATTCAGAAAGCTTTTTAGGTAGGGGTGAGTTTAGGGTTTGTCGTACTTTATATTTTTTATATTATTACATATTTCATAGTAGTTATTAAAAATTATAAAGCACATCAGATTGACCTGGTATTTTCATTACTGTGAATCTATGTTGCAAACTTAATAAGAATGTAATCAAACAACCAGTGGGGTCCTACCACTTGCTGCCCATAAGCAAAGAAACTCTGGAGGCAGAGTCCAGTGGAAAGGAAAAAGGAATTTTTAAATTTAAAATATATACAACAGGTTTCTTGATGATCCCCCCGCCCCCCGCTGCCCAGAGGAGCACATACAGTTGGCAGCAGGCTGCTGTGGTGGCTTCCCATGGCTTTGTGCATGGGAGAGAGGCACAGGGCTTGATATCTGGCCATGCCACCTCCCTCCTCCTGCCACCACCTTCTTCTTATCAGCCTTGCATCTGCGGTGCTCCTGGTCAGGCCTGGAGTGCTTGGGGAGGGGCATAGGGCCTGCCCCCTGGCTATTTTGGAGCTGTACCAGACAAACCCACACCAGTGTTGGCCATATGTGGGCAGCAGCTGCTGTGGCTTCCCGCCTAGGGAAGGGGTGTGGAGCTTGTCTGGCTTGCACAGGAGGCATGGACTGTGGGTGGGTGGCAGCTGCCATGGCTTCCTGCCTAGGGAAGGCACATGCAGCTTGCCGGAGGCCACACTCCCTGAGCCCCTCAGCCTGAGCCCCCTCCCTGCCCTCTTACTGGAACCTGCTGTGCTGCCAGCCAGGAAAGTGCCATGTGAACTGTCCAAAGGATGGCATTACTGGATGAGTTGGCATCTTTTTTGTATTCAGGAGGTAACAAATTTGGCAAGAGGGTTAGAAGATGCAATCAAAACTATAACAACTAAATGATAAAGGTAGGGACTAATTCTACAGTGTCCCTAACTAAGAAAAAGTGACTTCCTCAGAGGAAGGTTTGCAAGGTGTTTCACACCTGTCTGAAGCCCTATTGCCTACTATACTCAACTTAAATTATGTTGAGGGGAATATCTGGAGATTCTTCCCTTTAACACTTCTGGACCCCTTCTGTCCAAATTATTAATGCACAAAAGGAAAGCAGTTTTAAAGCAAAGCTGACAGGCGGCCCCATACTTCACCAACTCGACCATTTAGTCCAGCCCAACCAGCAATGTGAGTGGGCTTCTCAAGTGGCCCTACGCCATTTCTGAGTCCACAAAACTGTCTCTTGAGAAGACTTTCAGTTGCAAGGCCTTTGCTGGAACGATACTAACCAGTGACAATTTGATTCATCAGGTGAAACTCTCAAGTAAAAACAAACTTTGAAGACAGCTGCACTGGAGTCCGATGTTCACGACTTGAGCATTGTGGTTTTCCTTAATCTAATTCCCCTCCCTAACATCACCCATATTGGTCTCAAAAAGACTGTCAGTTTTCAATTTCACTTCACTGTTTGCATAAAAACAAGAGCAACACTGAACACATAGGCTTTTTAAGTCTTCTTTGCTGGAACTTCCACAAAGAATCTTCAGAGTGACCCTTAGGCAGTGCTTGCAGGCATGGAAGCAAAGCCACACACCTTCTGTCCAGCTTTTCCTGAAGCATCTGTATCTTTTAAGTCCTCAAGTTTCCCAGCATGTCTTAAGGTTCCTCCTTGGTATCTTTCAGGAAAGCAACCTCCATTCCTTTCCTGGAAAGACTGCCATGAACCACCTAACCAAGGAAGTTATCAGGCCATTTCTCTAGTGGATTTTCATTAGCTTCCAAAGTCAGTTTTAGTTCCTCAAGGCTTTCTGATAACAACCAGGGCCCAGGCATGCCACCTCTAGGCATGACATTCTAGTCAAGGTATTGGTTATTAAAACAATAATTTGAAACCAGTCTTATTGGTTTCATGCTAAGGAAATTTTATGTCATTACTCACTCTTATGAGGGATTAGGTAGAGAGAAAAATACAAAGCAAAAAGGAAAATCCTTGTGCTTTCAATACCCACCAAAATTGCATTTCCATGTCTTATAGTCTTATATCTTTCATTACTTTACTTCCTAACTTAATGTGCAGTTTAATTCTTAGTAACTTCATTTTCTTTTTAAAACAGAAACAAAACAAAAATCCAAAGCAAAGACAGAGTTCCAAAAAAGAAAACAAGGGACAGAAACCAGACTTAGAATCTTGTTTCCCACCAACTAGTCACACAAACTGGTCACATAGACAACCTTTCCCAGGTCCCAAATAGCATGAAGCCCCAAGACATTCATTTGCCTCAGCTGGCTCTAACTGGCACCAGATGACCTTTCCTAGGTCCCAATGGCATGAAGCCCCAAATGGCAGAGATATGTTCTCACCTCTGCTGGATTCTACCCCACACTGATGGCACAAAGCCCAATAGTAGAGGCATTCTGTTTCCTACTGGTGCATCCACTCATACTCTGACAGAGACATGACCTCTCGCCAACCGGCCTCATGGCAGAGACATGCTCTTTCACCCCAGATAGCCCTAACCAGCACAAGATGACCTTTCATAGGTCCAAATGGCACAAAGCCCCTAATGGCAGAGACATGTTCTCACACCAGTTGGTACTGCGAATGATCTTTACAAGATCCAAATGGCATGAAACCCCAAATGGCAGAGAGAGAGACGATCCTTGATATACACAAAATAACAAAGTTCCACTAGTGCCCAAAGATCAGAAAGCAAGAAACAAAACAAAACCTAAAGCAAAGAGGAACTCAACCCAAGCACTGAGGTTTCTTTCCTTTCGAAAGAATTTTTCAGTCTTCTATGTCCTCTACAACTTGCACAAACCTTTTTCTAAGTTTTCTATATGCCTTAAAAATTTCTACACACCTTTTGAAACCTTCATAGTCCTTCTTACTCATTTAGGGGTAACTGTAACTCACTTTTAATCCTTGTTGTTTTTAATGATGGAAAGGACCACACTCAGACTCAGTATCTGGTACCTCAAAGTCCCCAAATCTGCAAACACATTCCCCTACATAAACCTCACTATTTTTTGGCCACACAGACATTTAAATTTATTTTCAATTTGAAATAATGTAGGAAACAAATAAACATGAGACAACATGCTTCCATTTCTCAGGTTCAAGTAAGGAAATAGATGATTAAGAAATACTGTTAAGGGACAGGATTAATATAAATATACTAATACATAAAAACTTATACACAAAATCTTTGAAAATTCCCACGTCTTTAACTATTTTTTAAAAAAGATTTTATTTATTATTTTTAGAGAGAGGGAAAGGGAGAAAGAGAAGGAGAGAAACATCAGTGTGTGGTTGCTTCTCATGTGCCCCCTACTGGGGACACATGAGAAGCCTGCAATGCAGGTATATGTCCTGACTGGAAATCAAAGCAGTGACCCATTGTTTCACAGGGCAGCCCTCAATCCACTGAGCACACCAGCCAGGGCTGTCTTTAACTTGTTGAAACACAGGCTCTTTGGGCCAATCCTTGCTAATAGAGCCTGGAGTATTCTCATGGAATGCCTCACTCCAGACTGCTTCCACACCATTGGCATGTGTTGTGTTTGCTGTGTCCTGGGCAGTCCGCTCCTTGACCAGCAGTGAACCCCATAAAGGCTCTTGTGATGGAAAGAAATCCTGTGATGTGGAATTGGTGGAGGATTCTATCTGAGGAATGTATAAGACTGTCCTTCTTCCCACTCTTCTACTTCATGTTCAGATATCCAGTTATCTTCCTGAATGGAATGCTTACGTTCAACAGATGAGGCTTCCAATTTTCCTAGCACCTGTTCTGGTTCACTTGGGCCTGATTCTGCATCAAAGTGACGTAGCTTGTTGTTAATGTACATCAGATGGTATTAACATTTCTCAAGCTTCCGTAGAATCTCTTTTTTTTAAGTTGTTCCCAGGAAGATTTGGTAACAGAGATGTCATTGTACTTGAGCCAGATGTGTCAGGACTGATTATAGATATAGGTCCAGTAGTGTCAAGCCTTTGCTTGTCCTTCATGAATAAGAACTGTGTGCACGTGACAAAGCACCTGACTAAGGAGAACATCACAGTTCAGCTGCTTAATAATCTGGGTAATGCTTGCAATACAGTTCTTTAAATCTTGTATATCTTTTTCAGTCTCACTCCTCTGCCTCTGAAGATAGGCCTTAACAAAGTTGATCTCCTCATCTGTTGCTGTTCTCCTTATCTGAGGAGCTGGATATGCAGGCATTTCCATAGAAGACCAGGAAGATGTGAGGGTCTTATTTATTGTCATAGACTCATGTAGACAATCTTCAGAAAAGATATTTTCAGCATTCTGAGAACTTTCTTTACTTATCACTGAAGAAAGTGGCAATGTCATGCCTGTATCACTTTGAGATGTCAGCATGTCCGGGAGTTGAAACCGAGCTGTTCCCAAGTCATATTTCACATACCTTTCCAGTTTTTACTGTAGGACTTTTGCTTCCTCCTTCAACTTCTGAGTACACTCTCTTACTTCAAACAAGCTCTTTGTTTCTGTACATGTACCTGTCCATATAAATGATCTGAGGAAATTCCAGATTATTGGGGTTATTTTCCTGGCTGATCAAGGGATTGCTGTACCAAATCTTGAGAGTTAAAAGGTCAACACTGGACGTAGTTTTGTAAACTTACACTCCTGTCCATACTTCATTGAATAATTGGGAGGAAGCAGCTCAATATCATCCTCCATCATGGCCTCTTCCAAACATACTTCTAAGTTATAATAGATATTTACCTGAAGGTGATGCTGGCTGAAAGTCTCACTGTCACAAAAGGGCTTTCCTTCACAAACCCTTTCAGTGAGAAAAGTACTGTAGAATAGCTGCACCATTGGATTCTCAGATTTGTCCCTGAGATTGCTGTTAGCATTAACAGCTAGCTGGAATGCATCCTCTAGACAGTACAGGAGCATGTGTATGAATTCACTCACATCTTGCTGCTTATTCCTCAGTTGATTTGAATGCTCCCTTTCAAAGGGAGAGAGATCCAGGGCTACTGAAGGGTCAAAAAAATTTGTGATTCAGTCCCATCCCCAGAGCACACAAATATTGAAACTCTTGCATAAACATGATATTTCTATTTTCTGTGTGACTTGGACAATTTCCAAATACATTCTGTGGCAGCCTATAGCTGAGGACAAGTCTCTGAAGTTCATGAAATTGAGGGACAGACTAAATAACAGCACTAAACTAACATGTATTGGCAACATTTTTCAGCCCAAGTGGCCAACCATCAGCTCCCCTCTAGTCATTGGGATTGGGGTTTTCTCCCCAGACTTCTCAGTGTTTTCTCTTTGAGCATTTAATTTCTGCAGAGGTTGCATCATGCATTCTGTTAAGATTTCTTCAATCAGCTTGAACTTTGGGGGCTTCAGTAGACTCGCAACAATGGTAGCCTGAATATCATCTTTGTTTTCATGAGTAAAACCTATTGCTTTTGTTAATACCTTTTTTTGTTGTTGTTGTTGGCAGTGCTCCCCTTTACTTCAGGTGGTTCTGTAGCAACAGTTCTGGGCTCTTTAGTCTATTATTAGTGAGAAGACTGATGGCTAGAGTGATGTCACCATTACTGGCCCTTAGAGTCGTGAAGGAATGAAGGGTCCTGAATGCCCTTGATTTCTCTCAGCTGATTTAACAATATTTGGTTGCTTGAATTGTGGCAATCAGCGGCTCTGAGTGCATAATCCTGCTGGAGCTCTGCAGCCATGGTGATAAACCACCAGCCCAGCCTTACAGGAAGCTGGGGAAGAGGTCTTCCTGCTACCAATCTTGTATCCTGTGGGTTCAGGGCATTATTGAGACTTTCCTTTGTTTTACTATCAGGGCAGGGTTTTGAGGCCACTTCCCTTCTCTGCATGATCAAGCTGTTCCCTGTCCCGGGTGAAACCTCATTATGCTGCACAATAAATACCTTAATGTGAGGGATTTCATCCCATTTGCCTAACTGTTGGCAATATAGTTCAACTGCATGATGGCATAGTAATTTAGAGAACAATTTAGGGGTCGTTTTCCCCTGAAGTCTTAAATATACATAGGCCTTATGCTGTTGCAGTAGAAAAAAAACAGTTCCTCTAAAATCTGACCCAGTGGGCTCCCTCAAAAAGTCAAAGGATAACAGCTCCTGATGATCCAGATGTACAGACCAGTAAGTATGAACACAAGAAGCCAGGCAAACTGGGAACATATAAACAAAATTAGCATTGACTCCATTATTCTAAACTAGTGTGCAGAAGTGAGTTTTCTGTCAACTGATCTTACAGACAGTGATTCTCAAGCAATGGCCTTCCTCAAACTTAGCCAGTTCTTATCTGGACCCCAGTTCACAGGCCCTAAAACTCAAGTGGTCCTTCCTCCTTCCCAGGATCTGTTCCCTTCCCAGACGCATTTACTTTCCACCTAGGAGATGTGCAGAGAAATACCCAGCAGCTGGAAAGCTCCACAGTCCCATAACTTGTGGGAGGGGAGGGGAAGATTGACTTGTCACAAGCAGCTAGGGCCCCATGTTGGATGCCACTATTGCAACTGAACAACCAGTGAGGTCCTACCACTTGCCACCCACAGGCAAAAGATCCTCTGGAGACAGAGTCCAGTTGAAAGGGAAATGTTTTTATTGAAAATATACAAAAAGGTTTCTTGATGGGGCCATGTGCAACCGGAGGAGCACACAGGTAGCTGGCAGGTGGCCATTGTGGCAGCTTCCTGCATCTTTTTGTGCAGGGGAGAGGCATGGGGCTTCCCACTGGGCTGTGCTGCCTCAAAGGACCCACCAGATCAAGCCTCCTTGCCTCCTCTACTACCCTCTTCATACTAGCCTAGTGCCACAGTGCACCTGCACAGCCCATACTGCTTTGGGTGGGGCACAGGACCTACCCTCCTGGCTGTACTGGGGCAGTACCCAGCAGGCCTGCACTGTCATGGGCCATGGTGGGCAGCCACTATGGCTTCCCATATGAAGAATGGGCATAGGACTTACCAAGCCATGCCAGAAGCATGGGCCACAGGAGGGTGGCTGCCACCATGGCTTCCCATCTGAGGAAGGGGTGCAGGGCTTACCAAGCAGCCACATTCTCTGAGCCCATCAGTCTGAGGCTCACCCCTTCTGTCTTACCATAACTTGGTACACTTGGAGCCAGAAAGATCCTGGAGCGCTTGGGCAGGGCCACAGGGAATCATTCTGGCTAGGTCCCCCCTGGCTCAGCAACCTCAGCCCCCAGCCACAGATCCACCAGCCAAGGGATGGGGGAGCAAAAGTACACCGTGTTTCTACGCACTCTGCTTTTAAAGAACCCCTCCCCCCACCACCATAATTCCCTTTGTGGTGGAAGTAAATGGAAGGGTATGTCCCACCCCTCCCTAGGTTTTGGCACCAGCCCTACAACACCCCTTTTTGCTGCATAATGGGCAGGACATCTGGGTTGCTGGGGTGACATATGCATATGCTGTTATTGGCACTTCTCTGCTCTCCCCATTTCTGGGGGGAATCCCACCCACTTACAATTATACATTTTAAGCTATGAATTCTGAGACACTTACTGGGATTGCCATAATCCACATGGCATCTTCTACCACACTGACCTCTGATACCATTAGGTCTGTCATATTAAATCCCCTAAATGACAAGATTTCTTGTACTGCATCCTGTTTAGTGGTCTTCTATGCTCTAGGTCCCTTTCAAAACTGGCAGCCTTTCCTGACACTCTTGAATGAGTCAGAACAGTATTCCCAAGTGAGAAAAACATTGCTCACAAAACCTAAAGAAGCCTACTGGTTCAAGCTTCCATTTTAGTGACAAGAAGTACATGATACAATATTTTTTTTTTGTCCTTTTGGTTAGAGAGGAAGTCTCCAGGCACCAGAGTCCTAAAAACTTTACAGATGGGTTGAACGCTACAGATGGATTATCTCCCACTGTTTAAATTATTTGCTTCTTTTTATTCAGCTGGTCTACTTATTATGAGATCATTGGCATAGTAGACCAATGATATGTCCTCTAGAACATCCATAACACCAAGGTCCCAATCAGGGGTCTTATCTTTAAGTAGCACACTTACAAAAACTGAGAATTCCATCTTCTCTCCCACTCTATAATTAAGTAATTATTATCATCAGCTTTTTCTGCTCTCTGTCTACAGGATATGAGAGCCTTTAGATATTGGCTAGGAGGCCCTCTGGCCTTCACATTTTGCCTAGATTAGTGATTAACACAATGTTTTAATAAGTCCCACTTAGGAGCTTCCAATTTCATAGTCCTTATAATTAGTAGTTCCTACCTCCTAACATCTCAAATGCTCCCAGATACACTTCCATCTACCTGTGCCCAATCTCAGTTCACCAGTGGTTTACATAACCCAATACAGGTCATTCCAGTTTACTAACCTACTTCAAAAAGCCAGACTCTCAGAACTCCACTTTCTATCAATGATGGTGTATTCATTGTCACCCAATGAGTGACCCATACCAGGATTCCAGTTTAGGGTCTGAGTTTGTGGTCCACTTTAGGTAGTAACCCTGATAGTTTTCTTTTCTAGAGAACAGATTATAAAATATGAATTTGCATGCTGTTGATTTATTGGTAAACAACATTGGTAAAGAAATGAGTAAAGCAGACTTAGGCAAAGAGCAAAATTAAACTTTGATGCGGATACAAAAGAGATTTCAGATGGTCTTCCCGCAAGCTCTGTGGGTAGGATGGCAATTTAGAAATGCTGAATTGAGATAAGACATCTTGGCCTTCATAGCCTCTCATCCACATTGAACAGTCAGTCCTGGCATGTATACTACCCTTAGGAAGGGACTAACTTTTGGCAAGGAAGTTCTCTTTCTCTAAGGACAATTCCTGGAGAGCAATTCAGCTGTGAGTCCTCAGCACTCAATACTGCCAGCAACTGGGGGAATGAGTGTCTTAGTCCTGAAAAAAGGATTTGGTAGGCACACTATAATCTCTACTAGATGGAGAGAAGCAAAAAATAGTAGAGAGTTTTAATTTTTTTAAATCTATCTATCTATCCAATCATCCACCCATTATCTATTTATCTATCTAACCATCCATCCATTACCTATCTATTTATCTATCTATTTTATAAAGCTAAAATTAAATTTTTTTGCAATGTAAATATTTTTTATTTTAAAAATTGTATTGCAAAATAAAGGAAGTTGGGGAAGAGGAAGAGAAGAAGGGGAAAGGTATGTAGTAAGAAGAAGACAATCTGAATTTAGCTCAAATGATAATCTCTGGTAAAAACTAAAAATGCCCTTGGCAAACAAAGCAGGTCATGCTAGATGAAATGGCAGTTGCTATTGCTGGAACCTTATATTTAATTGCAACTATAAATCTGCATGTTTGATTGTTAGCTCTTTTGATTACGAAGGAAACAGTGTAAAAATCAAAACTCTTTGAAATCACATGAAAAACTGACTTGTAAAGGCCAATGGAGTAAACATAGGACATCAAACACAAGCCAGCAGGAAAGAATGTAAAAATGCTCTGGCTGTACCTAACATTTATGATTGTGATAAGATACTCTCTCTGCATGATGAAATCACAGATTTAAAGGGCAAATAGAAATATTTCTGATGTTATTTTTGGTGCATGTGGTATTTTGCATGTTAGACACTGGAGATAACTTTAAAAGCAGTGGAGTAATTGGAGGAAGCAAACAAAAACATAGCTGTTATCACATTGTTATTGAGTGGAAGTCGAGGAGTGCGGGGCCCAGATCTTGTTACCAAAATAAGCCCCCTCCCCTGGGATCTTTTTGTACTATGGTTCTTTGCCTGCCACCCTTAAGAATTATGGCTCTCGATGCCAGAGTTTGGTAAAAAGGAAAGGAACTATTTATGCAAATGTTATATGGGTTTAGAATAATGGCAGAATGTTACCTTTAAAAATCTCAAAGTCCCTTAAAATACCCACAAACACGCACAGTCCTTCCTTCCCGTCTTTAGCCAACAAGGCCAGTCAGAGGTACCATATCTCAGGGAAAAAGAAATAGAAGCTCATAGCTTGGCTTGCTCCCGGTTTTTCCCAGTAATCTGTGCTTGGCTGGGTAGACCTCCTGTTCCCAGTACCATCAGCTGTGTCTACCCATGATATCCAGTTCTTAATCCAAAACCACATGGCATCTTCTCTTGCCCCACCAGCAAGAGTTCTTTCACCACTTTTCTTCCTGCATGGTCTTGCATTGTCCTCTTGCATAGTCCTGCATTGTCTCTCCTGCATTCTTTCAAACTGTTCATAGAGAGTTATGTATGGCTGCTACATCTTGCTTTCCTGATTCCTAAGCCGCATGGTCAAGGGAGGCCCCTCTCAGCTCCCACAATCTTGTACATCAGAAAAAGCATGACTGTTGTACCTGGATTTAAATCCCAGAGTGAATCTTCCTCTGCAACCCTATTTCCAACTCCTCTCACAATTGGCTACACCTGCTAGCACTCCTGCATTCTCTGCCTTTCTTGGCTGTGATAGTAAGTCTGGGCACGTGTGGCCTTGTGGGTGGAGCAGACCATCTCCAAGCTCTCATGCAGGCGCTGTAAGGGGAGCTGCCTCCTAGTTACATCACATGTCAAAGTCACTCCCATCTCTTTAGCTAGACTTGGTGATATGCAAAATAACTGTTTTTGCATATCAGGTATGAAGCTATCCTGCTGTTGATACGCAAAATAACTCTCAAAGGCTCTGCTCCATGTGTCTCATCCCCCAATTCAGACTTGTGGGGGTGGGGATATCCTATATTTCTATATTTCCTGGACCTCCCTGAGTTTTGGACCCCATTTCAAATCCCCTCTTTGAGGGGGGCCCTGCCTGCACCCTGTTAAAATATCATGGAGGTTCTGAAGTATATTAGTGACTTTAATAAGATAGTATTTTTGTTTTCATTTGTGAAATTGAAATTTTTATGATTAATTTGATTGTAAATTGCTAAGGAGCTACTACATCATAAAATAAACCTTTTAAACAATGAATATTCTTAAAATAGAGGAGAAAAAATAAAACAATTATAAAACTGTCAATATCTTATGTGACAGTCCATACAAAATGGGAAAAATCCCTTCATCTTCTTTTTCCAATATTTCCTGTAGTACTTCCTCTGTATCCAGCCTCTTCTCTCCTCTTCTTTTATTTCTCATTAATTCACTTATTTATCTATAAGTTCACCACCATTAATAGAACATTCAGGATTGGTCAATATTCAGAAACCATTGCAGATATGTTGACAAGAGAAGTATTTAATACAAAGTATTAGGGTAGAAATTTGTTAGGAGTACTAGAGGAACAAATGGGAAGAAAATGGTATTACTGAAAGATCAGAAACTGAAACGAAACTGCTCTTTTGCCCACTGGACCTTTTTTCACTTGTATCCTGGCTGCATGGCTGCAAAAGAGCCCATAATTGTCTTCTGGCTACAGGCAGCTGTTCTCTAGTGCTGCCACGTGCCTGATAAGTGCACACTAGGTTTACTACTAGAGCCCGGAGAAAAATGATGACTTCTCGTTTACATTTCCCTTTTAATTTCATAAAAGTGCCTCTCTGGCAGACCCTATACTGAAACTATTCTGTCAATAGAACCTTAGTCTTTTACACATGAAATGTGAGGGTAAGACTAGAAGGGCAGGAATGGTGCTAAGTACTAGAACAGACACCATCTGGCACATTCCATCCCCTGGTTACTTAGTTTTATTAAAATTCCAGAAATGGCAAAATTGAAACTATCAGATTAGTAAGGCACTATTTAGTATGAGTTTACTGTGCATATAAGAGCAGTTCACAAACTGTGAACTTTTAAATCCAAAATTAATATGCAGGTCAGGGGTATGATATTACAGGATGGATTATACAAGTGAAAAGGAGAAAGTTGTTTAACCCTTACACTAGTTGGTTATTACAAAGGATTTTTTTCTAGACACAGGTGATTGGTGAAAAGTGATTATCTTATACCATTTTAGGAAAGATGACTTAAGTTTTTTTTATGATTATCAGAGGCATGTATGAGAAATAATCTAAGTTGTGCTTATGTTTATTAAATAGGCTTGATTTAATTTTGTTTACATGGCTTAAACAGTTTAGTTTTTCGTGGAATTTTAGTCTGGTCTCCATTTTGCATGTAATTTTAAGAGCACTCACGATCTTTTTGGCATGTTAATTTCTCCTAATCTTCGCATATTAGTTGTAATCATCCTTCTTTTTAAAACACAGTGGTCACCATGTCTACAGAAGTGGGGTGGCATTGTGTTAATTCTTGAGTTTTGTTAAGTCCTCCCCTTTTTAGGAACAATTTTACTTGTGACTAAATTTTACACCCTAAAGACTGAGTTACATAGTTACATTTTTAGCAAAGATGGAGTAAGGGACAGGTTTACATTCTGCTTAAAATAATTGAAAAAGAAACAAAATATATGAAACAGTGGCTCTTGGGATTGGAAACCAGGCAACCAAGTGACCCCTGAGATAAAAGAAACAAATGAGATGAGACCTAAAATTGCCCAAGCTACTAACTGGAGAAAGTTTCTAGGTCATTTCATAAAGAGTAAGAAACCAGGCAGAGCAGAAGTTGAAAGGACAGAGCTGAGAATAGGGAAATTTTAGGGCAGAACAATGAAGGGCAAAAGCTTCTCTGAGAGAGAACTCTGGAAATCTTCAGAGAGTACGCCAACAATTCAGTTTAGTACTGATGGGCGCATGTGTTTCACAAAACTGCTCAAGGTTGGAAACAGAGGGAACAGTACTTAGAGCCAGGAGTAGTGTGCCTGTTCCAAACAACAAGAGTGCAAACCTGAGGATTCACTGAGCATTTATTTGGTAGAGTATAAAGTGTCTTGCTTCAGTAGTGGGAAAAACCAATTTTTGACTAAATTCTGTAAGACTGCAAAGCATAGGTTTCCAAATAACTTTTATCCCATAATAAAGCTAAAAAATATTTATAGGCATACAAAAATATATAGCAACCAAAAAGCTAACATTCACAATATTTAGCATCCAATTAAAAATTACTTGCTAGGCAAAAAAGCAGGGAAAGACAATTCATAATTAGGAGAGAAATCACTCACTTGAAACTCACCTAGCAATGACACAGATGATTAAATTAGTTGATAAGAATATTACAATTATAATTGTGTTCCATAGATTCAAAAAGCTAGGAAAAAAATGATAAGTATATACATAGAAGATATAAAAATAAAACCAAGTTGAATGTCTGTATATGAAATCTGCAATTCCACTCTGGATGGTGTTGCTCAGTGGATTGAGCACCAGCCTCCAAACCAAAGGGTAGCCATTGGGATTCCCAATCTAGGGCACATGCCTGGGTTGTGGGCCAGGTCCCCAGTAGGGGGTGCATGAGAAGCTACCCAACCCCACATTGATGTTATCTCTCCTTCTCTTTCTCTTTCCCTTCCTCTCTCTAAAAATATAAATAAATAAAATATTTAAAAAGTGCTGTGGGTATACTTACAAAGCTGGTATAGCTATTCTAATATCAAGAATGTATAATTGAAAACAAGGAGAATTACCCCATATAATGAGGGATATTTTTATGATATTAAAGGGATACACCTACTAGGAAGATATTATAGTTGTATTTCTATGCACAACACTTATGCTGTGTTAATAACTAGTAGAAAAGGCAGACAAAAATTCTTCAATGATAGAGAAGATCTCTATCAACTCTTTTAACAAATAGAGTGTAAACAAAAGATTTACCAAAATTGAGCATGCACTGGAACATAAATAAAGCCTCCACAAATATTAAAGAATTTGGTAGAGTATATTCTAATAACACAGTGGAATTATGTTGGATGTCACTAATTAAAAAGATAAGTTCCTAAGTAGCTGGAAATTAAAGAACATCTAAAAAGTCCATGTGTTAATTGAGAAATCACAATGAAATTAGACAACATTGTTAAACTTGTGAGATGTGGGTAAAGCAGTGATTAGAATGACATATGTAGTTTTAAATACATGTTTGAAAAAAGAAAGATGGAAAATAAATGTCCTTATCTTCAACCTTAAGAATTTAAAAAGAAAAGCCAAACAAGATGAAGAAAGGAGGAAAAAATTGAAAATAAAAATAGAAATTAATAGAATAGAAAAAATTTCCAACAGAAAATTCAAAGTCAAAATTTGTCACTAAAAAAAGTAGCAAAATTTAAACAGCATAATTGTATTAAGAAACAAGAAAATAAAATATCAGTAATTAATATTAACAATTAAAAAATGAACATCACCATATATACTATAAGAATTAAAAAGATAACAAAAGATATTCTAAATAGGAATAAACCAAGTAAACTAGAAAATTTAAATAGCATAGAAATTTTAAAAATATAACTTAAACTGATAGAGGAATACATAATGTTAAAAGCCTGGTAATTATTAAAAATTATGTCCTTTATTAAAACTTTTTTCTTAAGGAAAACCCCAGGCTTAATGGCTACAACAGGAAATTCTACCAAACATTTGTGGATATTCAACACCAATATTATATAAATTCTTTGAAAGATTAGGAAAGGAGAGACCAGCATAACACTGATACCAAAGTCTAATAAGGATATCATATTAACTGTAACATACAGACCAGTCTCTTTTGTTAACAAAAGTACAAAAATCATAAACAAATTAAGAAAATATATTTCAGACATACCAGAGTGACTTATAATTTGTAATGTTGTCAGTCTGATTCACCATGATAACATAAAAAAGGAAGAAAAATTATGTGATCATATTGATAGATTCAGTTGTTGTACCTGATAAATTAAAAAACATTCACAAAACTTATTTTAAATTATTTAAAAAATTTAGTAAGTTAGGAATGGAAGATAATTTTTCTTAATCTAATAAAGAACTGTTTATTAGGAACATGGTATTTAATAGTGAAATACTGAAATATTTCTCTCTGAAATTGGAAATATACATGTCCATGGGTCTTTCATATATGTTCTTTGACAATTCCTTCACCTTCTTTCAATCAGTTCCCACTTCCCCTGACTCCTCTTACAGCTGAGAATCTGTTCCATGCTTCCATAACTCTGGTTCTATTTTGCTCATTAGTTTACTTTGTTTATTAGATTCCTCTTATAGGTGAGATCATATGGTATTTGTCTTCACTGACTGGCTTATTTCACGTAGCATAATAGTCTCCAGTTCCATCCATGCTGTGACAAAAGGTAGGAATTCCTTCGTTCTTTCTGCTGCATAATATTCCATTGTGTAGATGAACCACAATACAATACTATTTTTTTTTTATCCATTTATCTACTGATAGGCACTTAGGCTGTTTCCAACACTTGGCTATTGTAAATAGTGCTGCTGTGAACATTGGAGTGCATAAATTCTTTTGAATTGGTGTTTTGGGATTCTTTGGGTCTATTCCCAGTAGTAGAATCGTTGGGTCAAAGGGCAGTTCCATTTTTAGTTTTTTGAGGAAATTCAATACTGTTTTCACCAGTCTGCATTCCCACCAGCAGTGCACTATGGTTCCCTTTTCTCCACATCCTCTCCAACACTTGTTTGTTGCTTTGTTTATGATGGCCATTCTGACCAGTGTGAAGTGGTATCTTATTGTGATTTTAATTTGCATCTCTCTGATGGCTAGTGATGCTGAGCATCCTTTCATATGTCTCTGGGCCTTCTGTATGTCCTCCTCAGAGAAGTGTCTGTTCAGGTCCTTTTTCCATTTTAAATTGGATTGTTTGTCTTCCTGGTGTTGAGACAAATAAGCTCTTTATATATTTTGAAGATAAAACCCTTGTCCAATGTATCATTGGCAATATGTTCTCCCATGCAGTTAGTTCTCTTTTCATTTTGCTGGCAGTTTTTTTAGCTGTGCAGAAGCTTTTTAATTTGATGAAGTCCCGTTTGTTTATTTTTTCATTTCCCTTGTTGTACAGGATATATTGGCAAAAATATTGCTATATTCGATATCTGAAATTTTACTGCCTATGTTTTCCTCTAGGATTTTTATGGTATCATGATTTATATTTAAGTCTTGGACAATGATGTGGGGATTTACCATGGAAGTAGGGTGTGGGCTGGGTGGAGGGAGGCAAAAGAGGAAAATTGGTACTGTAACTGAATAAACAATAAAATATTCTTTTAAAAAGTTTAAAAATAAATTTGGTGCTCCTAGATGACATGGAAATAAAGGTTCTAGTGTGCAAAAATTAGTCATTTGCATAAAAGAATAATTGTGAATTTTAGAATAAATTTTGATCATTTTTAATATTATAAAATATACTTAATATATAAAAATAAAGTATTAGAGTTGTAAAAAAATGAAACTGGTAATGTGATAATAATGCCCATTTTACTAGTTTCTTTCCAGATTGTACGATATACTCTACACAGTGCAAGAAAGTAAAAGAAGAAAAGGTAATAAAGATTGGAAAGATAGGAAATAAACTTTCATTATTCTCACAAAATAGGATTGTGAAATAAATTACAAAGACTCTACAGACAACTTATTGAAATTAATAAACTGGAGGTAGCATAATCATAGAATCCAACTTCAATATATAAAAACCAATTTTAAAATTTAAACTAGAAACAAGTAACTAGAAAATTAATTTAAAATTATGTAATTGTCAATTGAGTTTAAAAGTATATAATTTTCAATTATATTAAAATTATGAAACAAACAAGTCAAAGCATTTCTACACTGCAAATTATAAAACTAGAGAAATTTAAAAAGATAAAATAAATTGATATACCGTGGTAATAGATCGAGAGACACAATATATGAATATGTTTTGTTAGTTAAAAATTGTTGTTTATCAAAATGTCTCCACATTCTGTGGCTTAAAATAACAACTACTTATCACTATTCATAAATCAGATAGTCATATGGAAAGGTCTACTGATCTAGGTCATGCTTCGCTGATTTTGACTGCTCTCACATATGTATCTATGGTCACTGAGTGGATCAACTGGAGTCTAGCTGGTCCAGAATATCTTCACCAACATACTGGAAGCTGTGTGGCTTTCACATGGGCAACAGGTGTTACAGGGTCATTTGTCTCTCATAATTAAGCAGGATATTCCGAGCTTGTTCATATGGTGGCTTGTCAGGGTTTCAAAAGAGAGAGAATAAACACAAAGATTCTTAATGCTTTATGATGATACCACACAATGTCATTTTTACTGCATTTCATTATCCAAAACAAGTCATATGCCTTGCTCAGACTTGGGGGTGTTAAAACTTGATAGGATAAGCTGCAAGGATTCATTGCAAAAGAATGACTATAGGTAGGGATGAAAAACTGTGAAAAACTGTGAAACATCTTTCTACAACAGATGTTTGTTCTTTCCAAGTTTGTTTATCACTTCAGTGCATCACAATACAAATCCTGTGGGGTTTTTTGAAATTAATGAGTGGATTATAAGAGTCACTTAGAAATGTAATTGACTAACAACAGCCAAAGTGATCTTAATAAAAAGCACCAAGTTGGCGACCTACACCTGTAAATAGAAGGACCCAGTACAAAGTTTTGGTAATTGAGAAGGTATGCTATTGACACAAGGATATACATCACCTCATTTCCAACAAAGTTGATTCACAAGGAAACATGGAAACGAGTCTTTTCTAAAAATTGTGCTGAGTCCATTGAATATTTATATGAAAAGAACGAAGATCGACTCTGCTTAACACCACACACACAAGCACATACACACACACTGATGAAGCAGATTACAGGTAAAAATGAAAAAGATAAACAATAAATCTCCTTTAAAAAGACATTGGAAAACATTTTTATGCTTTAGGAGTAGACAAATAATTCTTCAACAGAACACTAAATGTGCTAACCATAATTGAAACAATGAGAACTTAAACTATTTTAAGATTCAGAACTTATATTCATCAAATATAACATTAAGAATGTAAAACAATAAATCACAAAAAAGGCAAACAACTGCTGCAACTCAATAGTAGTACACAACCAAAAAGAAAGGTACAAAGGACTTGAAAAAATGCTTCACAAAAGCATATATCCAAATGCTTCATATACATATAAAATGTACATAAACTATTATTAGTTATCAGGAAAATTTAAATTAAAACCTAAAATCACAATGGACTACACAAACACCAGAATGACTAAGGAAGACATAGAATACCAAGTGTTGGCGGGGATTAGGAACCTCCAAAACTCTTTTATAATGCTAAATTGGTGAGCAAATTATATAAACACATTGGGAAATATTTACTGATACTTGCTAAAGAATTCCACTTTCAGGTAATTACTCACCAGAAATAATTATGTATAACATCAAAACATGTGTATACAGCTATAGATAGCAGCTTTATTCATAATTATCCCAAAATGATAACAACACAAATATCCAAAAATAATAGAATGAATAACATGGTGTTTATTCACATAGAGGAAAACTTTGCAGAAATAAGAGTGTACAAGCTGTAATTATATCCAACACAGTGAATGGAATGCTCACATATAGTGCTGAATCAAAGCAGCAGAGACAGAAGAGTACATATTGTGATTCCATTTACATAAAGTTCCGTAAAAGGCAAACTGGCACTATAACACTCAAAGTCAAAACAGTGGTTCTCTTTGGGAAGACTGACATGAGAAGGCTTCTGTAGTGACGGTAATGCTCTGTTCACTGAAATGAGATAGAGTTCTGGGGGGAAAAGAGAAAGAAAAAACCAACAATATTTCATCTTATCTAAGAATATTTTACAATAGGAGACCAAATTGTATAGAATTTGAAATATATGATACAGTTCTTACTTTAGATATGGTTTCATAAACTGATAGAACTTCATGTGTATGCTCTTATGTTATTTGCTCATGTATTCTCTAATCATTTAATAAGATCCTATACTTAACTGATATGTAATCTCAGTTTATTATCCGAATTGTGTGTTTACTGGGCTTGGCATCACCATTTTGTGTAATTATTTGAAAATCCACCTCATTAGACAACATTAAGGCCTAATTCCCAATTGGGGGAAGTGCATTTTTTATTAATCAACTCATTCCACAATTTAATGGTAAAGTTTTGAATGTTTTTCCCATTAGGAAAATAGGCAGATGGATTTGTATGAAAAGTCATCTTTGTGCTGGAATACAAAGGCTTAAGGCCTTAAAACAAGAAACCACTGAGCCCCTGGCCTGAGGGCACAGTCTTTCCCAGAATACCAAATAAGCAATGCCAAGTAAGCAATACCAAATAAGCAAAACCAAATAAGCAATAGGAGCTGAGGTGGGAGCTGCACAAGTGACATTCTGTGGCTCCTTCCATAAAATTGTGCCCCTGTAATTTGGAGACTAGTTAGCTACATCAAACAATGAAATATTTATTGTTTTGTTTCCCTTCTGAATTTGTCATTAAGGAATAAAAGGCTTTTGGGTGTGGCAGATTTTAGAGAGATTTGGCTGAGGGTAGTTCACATGTGACTCTATAAACAAAGCATATATGAATAGACACATATATGTATATATAGATATACATATGCATAAATTTATCTATGTTTCTACCTATCATCTGTCCAGGAAAAAGAGTCACATAGCTGTATTAGAGAATTACTACTCTTAGTATTGTGAGATTTTGAATGTTGTGACATGTACTGCTATTTCTATAAATATAAAGGTAGAAACATAACAATTAAAAATAATTTTAGACAACTGAATGTACTGTTACAATATCCCAAACATATTCTCTTTCAAAATATGAGAGAGGTTGTTGAAGAATAGCTTACTGACTTAGTTAATTTATAAAAACTATTTAAATTTCTTTTAGGCTATCCTCATTTCAGTGGATAGAATCTTTCAACAAACACCTCCCTGCAACACACACATACACACACTCAGTAAAGGAGGTGATCTAAGTGATATCTATTTTGGAGGCTCTAATAGCTGTAAGATAAAAGTTTCCCTCTCCCTAACCACTCACCTCTGCTCTCAAGTGGAGTGTTCTCTTAATTCTGGGGATTTTTGTTCAGACAGACATGGCTGGTACAGATGTGATAATTAGCAACAAATTTTTCTTGAACCATGACTTAGTCCTTACTGAGCTTCAATTACTGTTTGCTTCCTTTGTTTGCACTGGGTATTTGAATAGGATTAGTTGAGTATTAAAATATATTTAGAAATCAGGATATGCACCACAGCAGATCCTCCTGTGTTTGAGTTTGCTTAGTTTTCTTATTGTGATGAATGTAAGTATGTAGAATACACATTCTTGCATTCCCAAGTTTAAGACATATGAAGACAAGAACTTTTATCCCTTTACTACCATGTGCCCACTGCCTAGAATAGCACATAATAAACACTCAATAAAAATTGTTGAGTAAACAAATGAATAGTGTTCATACTCCACTCCTTTCCATGAAGCAGTTGTAACTCTCCAACCATTCTTTCTCCCAAGATTATAAAATCAGAGCTGCATTGGGAGCAGCCTTTCTTCATTGGTTTAACTTCTTACTATTGCCAGGAGGCAAGATTTGGCAACCTTATTTTTATGGTCAGTCAAGTTCATTTTGATCCACTGAGTATTTAAAAACCTGAACTCTTTTTTTTATTTTGCATATGGATCAAAATAATAAAATATTTGTCAAGAAATCTGTAATGCACATACTCATCTCTGCTTTATTTTTCCTGACTCCCTACCAATGCACTGAAAATCCTTTCCTGAGGTCTTTGTGTTAGTGAAGGTAATCTAACAGTTGTAATTTATAATGTCCAAATCTTAGTGGTTTCACAGAAATGTGTTTTTTGTGCTCATAAAGGTCAGTTGGAGGCTGTGGGGGACAGTAGAGGATTGAAGGGACAGTAAACTGCTCTGAAAGTGATTTAGGGCATGGACTCCTGACACCCTACTCTCCCTTCTTTCTCTGGGATCATAGAGCCCTCTGTTACGTCTTCTGAATGTGACTGGCAGACAAGGGGTGTGACAGTCACACTTAATGCTTTTTTTGGGTAAAACAAGATGTGTCATCTATCTTATCTGCTCACACTCTATTGGCCAGAGTCATTCAGATGACAGCTTCTAATTGCAAGTGATGCTGAAAACTGGTTTGTTTGTGTGCCCAGGAGAAAGAGGAAGTTTGCTAAGCAGCTAGCTAGTTTCTGCTCTTGGGGTCATTGACCTCTATATTTCCAAAGAGGTTGAATTATCATAGTATTGAACTCTGAGGTACATTTGTTACTAACCACTATCTTCTTGGAATTATCTTTTCCTTTGAATTTCACAATTTAAATTTTTATATATTCTTCCTTCTACTATTATGAGCAATTTATTGTAGGTTCCTTTTGAGGACTGTTCTTTTTCTGCTCAATCTTTAAAAGTCAAAGATATAATTCCAAAATTCTCCATCATCATCTCTCTGATCATTTTACTCTAAGTTTAATTCCTACAGCCATGTTAAAGAAAACCTTTGTTCCAATATATCCTTTACATGTTGAGGATTTTTAAATCTGATTAAGATCTCTCTACTGCATTCCAGCTCCGTATTTCTACAACCTAATAAATATTTCAGTTTGGAAGGCCCCAAGGTACCTCACTCAAGTCTATCAGATTTATAAAAAAATCATTAATTTTCACCAAATTATTTCTGTATCCTCTAATTTGGTAAATAGTACTATTCTTTGCCTTATAATTTCATGTTCTTTCTTCTCATATGCACACTTCTCAGTGAATTTCATCAATTCAGCTACCAAATTTTATAATTTCTAACCTTTTAATAATTTTTGTACTCATCATTTATTCTCCACTGCCTGAACTCAGGTAATTATCAATTCTTGCCTGAGTTTTTAATCTTTGCTTATTAACTGCTCTCTCAGAATTGAGCATAGTCTTCATTCAACTCATTATCCACATTGAGAGTCAGAAGGATGTGGGAGAGAGCTTTCAAGACAGAACAGTTAGGAAGAACTAAATTGGAATGCCCAATTGACATCATGGAATGGAGGATCCTTGAGAGAAAACTGAGAGCTCAGCAGAGTGATGTCTAGGAAAAGGAGATGGGCATCAGAGCCAAGTGCAAAATCTCTGCACAAGGTTCATTACCTGAACAGCGACTATGGTCAAGTTGTTGGGCTAGCTGACTGAACTTACTTGGCAGTTCTGTGGTTGAGCAGAACAGAGTCAGAAGCACAGTGAAGAACAGGACTATTGAGACTAGATGGATGCTGATCAGAGTCGTAAACAAATTAGAATTATGCAAAGTGCAAGAATCAGAGTGGGCTGGGATGTAAGCCATGAAATACATACTTTAGATAAGCTCTCAGCTAGGTCTGTTAAATGGCCAGAATGAGAATTAGTGTGTGGAAACTTCAGAGAGGTAGATTTCTGCTCACTGCAAAGAATACCTTTTGGTCATCAGAATTGATCTGTGAAAATGTGGGCTGCTTTGTAAGTAAGTTCTCAGTGACCAAAAGGATAAAAAAAGAGACTGCCTGTGAAGCTATTGTAGAGACTATTTCTGCATCACAATGGATGAGGGGATTAGATAGTTGCTAAACTCATTTGTAACCCTCAAATATAGTATTATAAGATTTTATTTTCTCAGTTTAAAAGTTATGATTTGGTTCTTACTGGGCTATGTGACATTCTTTCACATCCCCCTCCTATACAGCATATATAAAGTTATAGAACTTCTGTGTTATTCTGCTTGTGTGCATGCCCCATACCCAAAGAAGTGGTGTTCACCTTACTCCCATTTGTATTCCACAAATATATCATTTAGCTTGTTCTCCCCCACCACTTCCTGATAAAATTGAGCTGTTAACCTGTTAATCCACCAGTCTTTTAGTTGAACAGGAAAACTTAAGAGGACCTGGAGTGCAGAGTCAAAATTATAGGAGTCAACTTTGGCAAGCGAAAGCCTAAAACTGACTGGTCCTTCATGTGGAGACCAAGTAGCAGCAACACAAGATAGAACTCAGGAAGCTTCTTGCTGAGAAGACTGAGTTCCTTAGACTTGTTGTCAAATGTAACATTTGGAAGTGATAAGTCACTGCAGGAGCTTTTGTGCTTGGCAACCACATTCCTGCCTGGGTTGCTGGCAATACAAGCTGTGACTTCATAGTTTCATACAGTTCTGATGGGGACATATGAGCCATCAGTGACTGATCATTTTGGGAAAACCTGACAGAAAACAGAAATTGTCCTTACTTTCTCTTGCTATAATGAAGTGAGCAGAAGCTCAATGATATAAAGTTGTCTCATTTATTATACAGATGACTCACATGCTTTCTGAGTCATGCCAGTAAACATCACTAACAGAAATGGGCTCAAGAAAAATTTTGCTCAGCACCCCCATCCATCCAATCCTCACCCCTTCCTGACTGGGATATCACGATGCTGTGCAGATCTGCCCTTCTGTTTGGAACTGGGACAGTAAGTCATTTAGTGGCAGAGTGACTTTTCTGGCTATAGATATAACCTTCAGGATAGGATACTGTTAATTAACCCTGTCCATGACATTATTAAATTAACAGCTCCTGCATTTAAGTAACATATTGTAGCTTTGTCATTCTCATGATTTAAAATGCTCATGTTCTTTCATGCATCAGGTAAAACAAAGATGCAGTAGAAGCCTGTATTTTAAGAACAGATGCCTCAATAATTGTGCTGTTAAAAAGAATGTGCTGTCATGTTCTGCATTGTGTCTCTTTTCCATCTGCTTTTTGTCTGGTTAGGTCTAAGCAACAGCCATCTTTTCTCCTCAGCTTACTTTTAAAACTCAATGTGATAGGGGAATCGTCAAGTTTGAATGAAAGCAAAATGTTGTTGAATGGTGTCATTGTCATGCTTTGCCCAGTTAAACACTCTGAGAATTTACTATATTGGTTAGGGATAAAATTTATTTGGAAAGTTTTTCAACAATATGTCTAAGTGAACTATCTCTAGGTTCACAATAAAATCCTAAACTAATTTTGCATTAGTGTGTAATTATAAAGGTTGACTTTAAAAAAATACATTTGGTTTATATCTATTGAGATTTCTTAAGAGGTAAAATTTTCCACTTATCAAGAACATCCTTTTACTTTTCAGTTGTTTTTTAACAAATATTTTCTATGGAAATAAAATAAAACCCAGAGCTTCAGATGTGTTTATTTTGTTTTGTCCATCTAACTTCTATGTGAGTGCAGAAAGCTAGGCACAGAAAAATGAAATGACTTACCTGAGATTCTAGGGGAAGAATTTTCATTGCAATTCTGAGATCTCCATCCTGGTATTCTATAAGTACTGGAATCTGTACATTATTTTATTTTCACACATGATATTCTTGTGATATTTATTCTTATGAAAAAGTTACTCATTTAGAAAAATATTCTGTCTTGTAAGATTCTCAAGAGGGGGAATCTTACATTCTCCTCTTGAAAAATTGAAATCATCTGTGCCTGTCAACATTTGTTAAAATATTTCTCTTATTTCATTCACTGACCTTCCTTTTCTCTGTATCACATTATTTTATGTTGACTGGTTAGAGCCTGACATATGGATTCTTCAAGAAGAGAGCAGGAAGACATCTATGTGAATAGATGTTGATACTCTTGTAGACTCAAATTATGCATAAAGGGTTATTTTTAAATGCAAATCAAGCTAGAAATTTATGGAAAAAAATTTTAAGAGAAATCGATAGCTGTGGATTAATAGAATAAATTAGAGATGAGTACTTTTTGACCCATCTCTGAATCAATTAAATTGTACCTTATTAGAGTTCCAAAACTATGTCCTATTAGACTTGATTTTTGTGAGTTTTTCACATAAAATAAGATTTCACTGTGAAAAAAACTTCAGAAATGCCAAGTATTATATTTTCCTGCTGAGAAATTTATGCTTATTTATTTACATGGTAGATTTTCAGAGATATTACATAATCAAGAAAATTTTTAATTATGTTTAACTTTTTAAAATACAGCATTTTTTTCTCCTTGTCATATCATACCTAGTGACATGCTGAAGAGTTAGTGCCCCACAGGACATTTTTTAGGAACCTCAGAACTAAAATTTTCTTCCAGTGGGTAATATAGAATCATTTCTAAAAATCATTACTAATATTCAAAGTATGGTGAAGCATAAATTATATTTTCTACATGAGATGACATAATTTATTTGAACAATTAAGTACTGCTTTCAAAAATAATGAAACTTAACTGTGAGTGTTTTAAGAGTAAGTATTATTTATTTTTGTATTCCTATCACCTAGCACAGTACCATTGTCAAAGCTTAATCTTTGCTGAGTTAATAACAGAAAATAAAAAGATATCTGAAGATTTTAGATCACCCTACACACACACAAAAATGCTCACTTGGATGTTAGATAGTTAAAATCTATCCCAATCCATCCAAAATGGCACATTTTCCTAAAATAGCCTATGTTTTCTTTTATGAAATAATTTTAGTCACTAGTACAGTCTCATTGAGAATGGATACATTCTATTTATATTTTTCTAAGCTATTAAATAGCTATAATAGCTATTCCATAAAAAACTAACTAGCTTTATTTTTTTTAATCATGACTTTTCTATGAGACAATATTAATTAAACATGTGTCTTTTTTTTTTGGTATTTTCAATGCAAGTCATAGATTTATTAAAATTTCTACCACTTTAGTGAAAAAAGTATATAAAATTTTCCAGTGGAGTTTTTTATTATTGTATATGTTTTAAAGCTACTGGAAATATCATGTAATTATTGTCATGGCAAAACAGGAGCATGGCATGACAATAGCCAATGAAATGAAAATCTGAGGAAAATAATAATTTAGTGCTTATAGTAATCCAGGTCTAATCCAATTCACTGTTTTTCTTTTGATATCTTAAAGCTTTTTGCCTATTTTATTTTTTGTTTTAACTTCAGGTGAATAAAATCACATTAAAATAAGCAGGAAGACATGCTCCCAGTAGAGTAGTGGGCAATGGTATTGAAGCTGTGTGGAATTATGGTCTGAAAAAACTCTCATTAGATTTGTAGGTTTTGTGTATATGTATATTTGGCATTAATCTGGTGGATTGGAGTCATAGTCCTGACCTAGGAAATATCATTGCATGTTAATATGAGAGAGAGGGGGAGAGAGAGAGAGAGAAAGAGAAAGAGTCTTGGGCAGATGGAAATCTCTTTCAAACTGTTAACTGTACAATAGATTACTGTGCCATATAGATTAGAGAAAAATTTTGACCCTTTGAACCCACACCCTTTACTTGTCCTCGCTGAATTTGCCTTTCATTATTGCCTTTCTTGTTTTTTTCCTAGTAGTTTTTAACTATATTGTCTAGTCATTATTCTGCTCAAGCCTCTGAATGGTTGCATTCTGGTTTTACAATGTTTTATTAATTTCAATGAAACTTTTCTCTTTCATTATCATCCAGAATCTGAAATTGTGTATTTTTTTAAAACAAAATAAGAAGAGAATTAACACTCTCCTTGCATAGTTTCTTCATGCACTATTTCATTAAATATTTTAAATACCTTTAATTCAATTATTTATTTTATACAGGGTGGGGCAAAAGTAGATTCAGAGTTGTTCATATAGAAAATAATACAATAATTAATAAATAATAATACAAGAATAAACTCTGCGTTTCACATACTCCCAACTGTAAACCTACTTTTGCCCCATGCTGTATTCTGCTTTTGCATTTATAAAATATATGTATATATATAAATATATATACATATATGTATGTATATATAGCTATGTATATTTTCATTTTAAACTTTTCAAAGAACAGACTCTACTTATTTAGCCTGAATTTTGAAAAGATTGATATGTCAGGTATATCAGATGACTCAGTGCCATGATAAGTACCTATATATATGGTAAGTATCCTAATGATTGTTGACTCAGTATTGGTTATCCATATTATATTAAGCCAATTTATCCTCAGTTCTATTTTTCTAAAGCCACAAGGAAGTTAAATGGACAGGTCTGTGACAGTGTTTTATGTGTTTATCATATGATTTGGTCATATAACTTAACAAAGCTGTATTGATATACCATTCAGCATATGGGATAGTAAAACAATGATATGAGAAGGCAAAAGATAATAGAAGTATATTAATACTTTATGATTATGATTCATGAGTGAAATTATTAAAGAAATGAAGTAAATATTTACTGGCTGCCTATGCAGTACCAGGCACTAATGACTTACTAGTACATACTATGAGAACAATAGAGATATGATTACTCCTCTTTGAGACTTACTATCTATTTACAATGCATAAATGAATACATGGCAAAATAACTACATTAAATACTTCCTATAAAATGGTGGTGGATAGAGAGCATTCCAGGCAAAGATGGCATAAAATGCAAAGTCTATGAGTTAGGGAAAATCTTGGGAGTATATTCTAGAAGCCAAGAAAAAAGACTAAGAGAGCTAATGTGACTGGACGGTAACAAATATGGGGAAAATGGCATGAGATGAAGTAGAGGTGCAGCTGTGCAGAGTCCTGGTCCATGATGAGGAGTTGAGATTTTAGTCTAGGTTTAATAAAGAACAGTAAAAAGTTTTCAGATGCAGGGGTGATACAATTTTAGGGTTTTATATTTCTGTGTAGAAGAAATGATTTGATGGGAGTACACAATAGAAACAGAGGGAACTCTTAAGCACATTCAGTCCAGGCATGTTGATTTCTAATTTTTATATTATTATTTATAATGCAAGTGCCTAATTTCAACTTTTATTGCCTACTCATCCATTTCAAAGAGACATCCACTTCAAAGACAGCTATCTCCAATCAGCACCTTGCCAGCCATATAACTAGATAAGGAGCCAGGCTCCCTTCCCCCACTGAGGCTCCTTTGTGGTAGAGATCTTGGTTGATTTCAATAACTGACTCTTTGGGCTACATTTTTTCTCTTCCCATACTTTAAATTCCTGCTTTTATGTTTTAAATTCACCAATAGAGAGTGAGTCTACCACAAAGCCCATCCTAGGTCCCTGCCCTTAACCCCAGTAAAGCAGCACCTAAGGCATGCATGGTCTCTCTTTCTCTCTCTACCCATGACCTTGACCTCACTGTGTGGCAGCAGGTATACCGTGTAGTTTTTAGGTTTTGTAAGTAATAAACTTGTATCTTTTCAGAGTTTCCTGATGGTAACTGCTGAAGGGTGTTTTGCAATCATAATAAGAACCATAAGAGTGGTCCAGCTATAACATTGATTATTGATAGGCTGAGACCAGTACAAGACACTTGGTTAGGGTAATAGCTATGGAAATAGAGAGAAGTAGATGAAGTAGAGAGAAATTTTTGGAGATAATATTGTATATATGGTTGGTGAGATATAGAAGATATAGATTTTCTGTATTGAATGATCATATGACTAGCAGTGATTTAGAGAAAAACACATTTGTTGATTTGGATAATGTAAGTTCCATTTGGACTTACTTCTTTGGACTTTCTATTTTAAGATTTCTATGAGATATATAAGTGGAAATATAACTCCTTATCATCAATCAATCAATCAATCAATCATCTAACCACCCGTCTATCTGTATATGAATCTAGGGCTTAAAAAGGAAGAGTTTAGATTGAAGATCTGAGAGTGTAGATAGAGAAGGGTCACTGTGATTTTGGTAAGAAGGAGGTATTGGTCAAGGAACATAAGGAGTGGCCTGAGGGGCAGGGAGAAGCTAGGAAGTGTAGTGATACAGAAGACTAGAGGGGGAAACATTCCAAGGAGGACTAAATGGCCATCTTTACCAAGTGCTGCTTCCAATTTAGCAACCTGGGGCCGTTGATAACTTTGACAAAAACCATTTCAATGGAGTGGTGGGGTGCAACCAAGGTAAGTATGCACTGAAAAGTAAATGCAAAATAAAGAAAAGGGGGCAGAGCATGTGGATGATTCTTTTGATTTTTTTTTTTTTTTGCACAGGAATGTAGCAAAATGAAATGAAAGCTGTTGTGAGCTATTTCATAAAAACAGAGAAATCTAAGAAATAGGATTTAACTCCTGTTGAGCAGTATTCAAGTGTTTTTATTGATACAGACCACCTCCTACCTCTTTATCAGTACAATAGCTGATTGTAAATGTAGGTTACTGACAATAATGATCCACTGAACAACTACTTTGAAACAGCTCCCTTATTTCACACAGGTACAAGCATCTGGAGCAATCATGGGAATTGGTAACACATGCTTTGTCATAGGATGACCTTGATAAACAGCAACCTTTTAAAAAAGACTGTAATGTCATTCAGTGATTCTAGCTGCAACAGGAATAGAATATTTTTGATACATAAATTCCAACTTTTTTGTCTCTCTTGCTGGTGTTTATAGTGAAGCTTCTGGAACCCTAACATTGTTGTTGCTTCTGCTTTTCAAGTCATTCCAGAACTGCCTTGTTAAGGAAGAAGCAAATTGAATAGAAAGTCTTCTTTTACCTTGATAACAAGTGGAGTTCTGCAGTTCTCAAATGCCTCAACATTATAGCAAGGGTGACAGGAAAGATATATATTCAGAGGCAGCATGAGCTGCCCATGGTACCAAGGCATCCTTTCTCAGTGGTCTTGGCCAAAGTCACCATCAGCATATGTTCTTTCTGTAGTAGCCTCAGAGCAGAAATGGTAGCAGCACTGTTGGGCCCTCCTGAAGAGGAAAAGATAACCAGAGAATCTTCTGTTCTTATATTCTGTATGTTTCATTACTTTTGTGAATGGGCATGCCAACACAGGGTTTTGGGGTAGTATATTTAAAAAAAAAAAAATCTTTTTTTTTTTTTTGAAATCGTCCCTGAACTCAGAACTTTTCAGATGAATTTGCTTTTTTTCTCTTTAATCATTGGTGTTTTGAAAGCTTCTGCTTGGATTAGTAGTTAAAGCAAGGCAAAAATTTGCATATTAGAATGCGAAATTCAAAGAACTGTCAAATGCAGAGAGTTCTCTTATGGACTGAGTGTTTTCTATCCAGTAGGATGTTTGGCTGAATGTTTTTGGATGGCACATAATTTGACATATTTTGATAGATGAGGATGTAGTTCCTTATCTTGGCCAGGGAGATCAGGTTTGGGAACCAGTTCAGCTACACGTCCGAAAAATAAGGGGCAGCTTCCTCTGTTGATGCACTGAAGCACAGTCTCCTCAGTCAGAGATAGCCCCGGGTGGCAGTAATGTAAAGATTTCTGCTACTTGACCCTAGGTGGGGAGGGCCTATCTCTTCCCATGTGACCTCTTCAAAATATGTTGTCTAATTTTGTCTATAGGGAAGTCCAAGAGAAGAAGGCAAAATTTGCTACATAGTGAATTGCTTCCTCTAGGTGGCTGCAGTACAATCTTTCATGTAGAATTGTGGTGTATGCTTGATTATTCATCTCTGAACTCCAGGGAACTATGTGTATAGGGTATTTGGGAGTGAAAGACATCTAATCAACATGTTTGCTGCTGTTTTAGGAATTGTTGATTGTTAACACAGAAGTGCCTCTGCTGTTTCATAAAGGTCATGTTGTCACATAAATCTTGTCTGCAGAGGCTCGTTCACTAAAAGGTGAGGACTTGAGGAAGAACAGGGTAATATGACAGTTTTGGTAAGATGCATTTAAAGGCATGCCTTTGATAAGGAGTTGGGAATGAAACTCAGAAAGCATCAATTCTATTCCTTTAATTTTTATTTTGTACTTGACCTTTTCATAAGGTGAATTGTTAGAACTATAAAGCAAATGAGCATAGTTAAGTGAACTGATTTAGAAATGATGGACTTTTAAAGCTGATTATTAAATTTACCTTGATGCAAATATTTCAAGCTTTTAGAGTGTTAGTCATTATTCATTCTGTGCATGTGTGTGTGTGTGACGTGTGAAATGATTAAAGCAAAAGGACAACAGTTTTAAAATGAAAGCTCATTTTGCTCTTTGATAGCTATTCATGTATATGGTTTAGAAGTGAAAATACTATTTTGATGTTATTTTCAATTGTTGTCAGTGTTAAAGTGATTTAATCAAAGTACAAAGTACTCATTGAATCAGGGTTTTGTTTTTTTTTAAACTTGTTTGCTCTTTGTTGTTTAACAGAGGGTGAGACCTTAGTATTCTACCATGCCAAGTATTCACTGTCAGCATCATGGAACCAACACTACCCTAGGAGCCAGTCTTTGTTATATCCATTCATGGACCCATTGGATACTAAAATTTATCCAAGGAAGTACCATACTTATTTGTAGCCAGCAGCCTAAATCTTACTTTTTCTAGAACTCCCACTCTGACCATATTTATGAATAATTCAAGCCCTTAGATTTAAAGTTTTTTTAATTGAGGTATAGTTGACATTCTTATGCTTGAGTTTGAACTTTCTTTTTCCATAATATCTGGTTCTTAACACTGTTTGATTGGCTGTGGCTTCATTCCCTGGCTCTTGCCATCCCTGACTTTATTGGGTGGAACTGGGTACAAGCACATCCTGTTTGGGGGCCTCTAATTGCAATCCTGACTCCAATATAGTCCTGGTGACTTCACAGAGCATGTTCAGACAGATAATTATTTATTTTATGTCACCTCACCTCAGTTCCATATAACTGCTTAAATCCTTTTGTCAATAGTCACCAAGTATAGCTCCAGCTGCCAGAGCAGTCACTGAAGTTTGGCAGTGAACTAATAAATTTCATCCAGACCTAACTACTATGGTCATCACTTGTATCTTAAAAGAATGACCAAAAGGTTAATCAGAAGATCAGCTTCAACTTTATTATTCTCGTAAGAATCTTCTAAAATCATTTCCTTTTTTAAATAACAAGTTTGAAGTATATACTGAGGAGAATAGCTAGGATAAGGACCATGGCTTTTCTATAAGCCGTTCTCAAAGTGTTGTCCTTTTAGGGGATCCATGAGATCAGGACTATTTTCATAGTGATCCTAGAATGTTACTGTTCTTCATTCTCATTCACTCATGAATATACAGCAGTTTCCAGAGGCTGCATGAAATGATGATACTATTGCTGTACAGCTAATAGAACATGTCCTCGTGTAGGCTTGGTTTTGAAACTTGTCCCAGTTTTATTTTCTAATATGTAAATAGCTATGGATATAACCTGTAGATACTTTGGGATCTTCATTTATTTTTAAGAATATAAAAGAATCTGAGACCAAAAAATTTGAGAATTTCTGATTTGTGTCATTGAAATTCATGCCCTGCTACTTGAATTTAAGATCTAAAAGATAAAATTATTTCTTGGTGTTTTCTCTCTAATGTTTTCATTACTATTTAAACAAATGAAAATGAGTTGTTTAGAACTTTCTCTTTCAAGGAAACAATAAGAATTTAAAAAAATGTGAAATTATTTGGTTTCTATGGTATTTTTAACACACATATAACAAAATAATTAGAAGGTAGCTTCAGATGTCAGATTCCACAGCAATAACAAGGTTTGCACACTGCAGTACCTTATGTAAGCTGTCTGTGCTTCAACTTCCTCATCTGTAAAATGCAGATGATAATGTCCGCTATGTCAAGTGGTTGTTAATGACATGTGAGATAGCACATTTAAAAATTTTTATTTTTTAATTTAGATATACTTGAAATATAATGTTATATTAATTTTAGGTGTATAATATGATAATTTGATATAGGTATATATTGCAAAATAATTAACAGTAATTTTAGTTAAAATTAATCATGCATAGTTACATTTATTTTCTTATGATAAGAGCTTTTAAGATCTACTCACTCAGCTGATTTCAAATATACCTTATGGTATTGTTAAGAATAATCACCATGAGATAACATGTGTAAGGCATGTAGAGCGATGCTTAGCACATGGTGGCATGCAGTAAATATTTACAGTTAGCCACAACCATTATTTCTACCCATTTGACTAATATTGAGTGAAAGTTTAAATTTAGAATTGGTGTCAATATTTTTTTCTCAGGTTGATTATTTTGGAAATAACAGTGAAAACCTCAGAGGAAGTTTAATATGGTTGCATACTTTCCCTATACACAAATTTGGGGAATATTTTTCCTCTATTAAGAGGTTAGAATGAAACCTGGGCCTTCGAATTATTCTCCAATCCTTTAGTTGGATTAGTTTTGGATGGTAGACCATAGATAGGAACAGTATTTAAAAGAGAAGGGACAATAATGATAAATATTTGACAGTCTAAATATAATAGAATATGGACATAATTTGACCTATGACTGTAGGTTACTCACTAGTTGGACTGTTTAGTCTAACTCTAGGAAGAATAATAGAAACTGAAGTCCCTATTATATGTGCCATGTTCAATTATTTATCGTTGCTATTTTAAGGCCAAAATACGCTTCCAAATGACAAACACTTACTTATACTCCAACTTACAGATCTAAGATTTATATTAAAAACTACAGGACAGACAAGTGACTTTTGGTATGGTAAGGTCCAGTTTGCTGAGGATAATGACTTGTGACATGAACATGAAGAAGCTGCTATAATTGACGTAATCCACAGTAGCAATCTGATTATAGTAGGCTGTATTGAGCTTTCATTTAAACTAATTCTATCTTGAACTTGGGAAATGATGTCATGGTCTCACTATATACATCTTCCTTGTATACAAATTAAAAGCAGTATCCACTGAAATTTTACATGAGAAGTTTTGATTGGACAATTTGGATGCCTTTTGTGTTCAGATAATCCACAATTCAATTGAAGAAAGGAGGCCTTTGGGTTAAAATAGCATGGAATTGGACCATAGCCTCAGGACTATCTGAATTCTTCTTTCAAATAGAAGAAATTTCAAAAATCTCAATTGATTTTTTCCACAGAAGAAAAATCAATTCAAAATATGTTGTTATTTACGAGGCAGAGAGAATCTGGTGGCATCTACAAAGTATTCTCCTTCTTAAAATATATAGGTCATAGTAACAGAATAAAGTCAGATAAAATATGTATTTTATCTAATTTCAGTCTGAGCTCACACTGAAATCTTTGTTCTTAAACAGTTTGTGCAAAGGACTACCAATCAAATGTGTACTCTGATGGAGAGCAGAAGAGAGCTCAGAATTGAGTAAGGGAGTAGCTTTGGCCACCAGCCCAGATCTTTCTTACTTGGTACATCTTTCTCCAGGTGTTACCTTCAGCTCAATCAGCTGGACTGGAGAAAAAGGCCTCATCTTTCCCCTCAAAGAGAAAGGAGGCATAGAAAACAAGAGCTGCTTTTTGTTGGCACTGTAAGTGATCTGAAGGGTAGGGAGGCCAGGCACATGCTTGCTGACCTCTACCTTCAAAATACAGGCTCATAAAATGTTCTTACATAGTAGCATTTATCCTTGAGGTGACATACGTGTAGGAAAAAAGGTGCTGAAGGAAGCTGTGAGCTTCTCTTTAACCAATGAATTTAAACCATATTGTTAAATAAGTGCTTCCAATTTACAGTGCCTCCAACTAGGATGATAGAATTTAATATAATTGGCATAAGGAGAATATCTTTTCACCTGTGGCAGTTGGAAATAATATTCAGAGTCTATTTCCCTAGATGATACTATCTATGCCTAGACTTTTATTTTAATCTAATGATTGCAAAATACAAGTATCTTTTTTGTACTCCAAATATTGATTGGTTACATTTGTGTTGGATCCACATATATGTCCCACAGGCACTTCAAAATCAGCTGTTTCATGAGTGATTTCATAATGTCAACCTTCTAAACCAACTACCTACGTCTCCTATCATCAACCCACATTTCTCATCAGCTAACTTGGAGGTCTTTTTAGACTACACTACTCTTTCATTTTCTGAATTTAGTTAATCACTATGTCCAGCTGTTTCACCTCTCAGTCATCTGCAATCTCCACCCCTTCCTTTCCATCTTTACTTTGAGGTCAAACATTCATTTTCTTTTATTAAAACTGTCTTCTCCTAAATATTGCTTTTTTAAAGACCATCCTCAAAAATGCGATGGGATAATAAGATGTCGTGCCATTATGATAAAAATGCATCAATCATTTCTTTAGTTTTATGAGAAAAAGAAAAATGAATCAACATATGTTGAGTACTTAACATATTTTAGGTACTATGCTTGAAATTAGAAATCTTGTATTTTATTTAATCTTCACAACAGTCCTGTGAATGGGCATAATAACCTCAGTTTTGCAGGAGAAGAAACTGAGTTTTAGAGTGGTAGTAACTTGCCCAACTTACAACTGGGTGTCCAGGATTTGAGTATAAGTTTGGCTGTTTCCTTCTCTGATTCTATTTTATGATCCATTTACATTCACAGAGCACATCGACTTATGACTCTGACTTTTAGTATGCACCGTTCTCTGTGTTCCCTCATTCACTCCTCAGTTCCACTTTCCTCTACTTCTCTGTAAACCTTTCTTTAAAACAAGCTATCTCTTTCAATCTTTCTTGATTTCCCTAGGTTTCTTCTTTTTGTGTATAGCTTCATTATGGCAGGTAAAATGCTTTACTGTAATCATTTTTGTGTTTCATGCTTTCTCAACAGCTTATGATATCTCTAAGTGTAGGATCTGTCTATTTTCAGCTGAGAATGTCTTCAACATTGCACAGTGTCTCAAACAAAGCAGGCACAATAAATACTTGGCCAGAGAAATACATAACTGATGAATAAACATTGAATAAAGAAAAGCAATCATAGTCATTCACAAGATTCTACTAATTGTGCTAAAGGTTGACAAGAGCAAGCATTTACCTTTTGTCTCTTTCCCACTAGAATGTGAACTTCATAACAAGGGTTTTCATATGATTTGTTCACTGCAGCATCCCTTGTACCTACAACTGTGTCAGACTCAAAAAAAATCATTCAACAATTTTGTATTGAGTAATTAATTTCACCATATCGATAATTCTTATCATCTTGTATAAGAGAAAAATATTTTCTTCAAAGTCTATTTCATCCCTTTAGGTCAATTTGTTCATTGTAATTTTTGAGTGTGAAATATGTGACTAATACCATGATAAATACTGGGAATAAAAAGATGGATGATATTGCTTCTCGGGCTTTTGGCTAAGATCAGGTGTAGTATCTGTCCTTATCAGTTTAAAAAGATGAATGAGCCTTAAGGAGCTTACATTTTAATAGATGATTACTCATAGTGTCAGTAGTTATTTTTTATGAGATACACTGATGAATAAAACAGTTTTATATTATTATGCTAATTTTTAATTTCACAAATTCCTCCCAAATTTTACTGATTAACATGTGGTCCTCCTCAGGAGTTATTTATATGGCAGAGTAATAATTAGTCAACACAAAGGAAGTGGTGGAAATTACAATGTGACAATATATTGCCCTTCTTTCTTTCATTAAAATTTCTGAAAACCTGAAGTTTTATAAAAACTTCAAGGGATTTCTCTGTTAATGTGAAAACTTGTATATGCATTTCTGAGAAAACAACCATTATCATGGTTAATATGTCTAAGGGAAATTCTATATATAAATAATCCACAAAATCAATATTTTTGTCACTGTTTATGATAATACTCAACTGTAATTTCCAAAAAGCATGAGCAAGGTGCCATTGTTAGTTTCAAGGTATTTTATTTTAAACACTGTTTCCATAAGTCAGGAAAATAGAATGAAATGTTTGATGTTAAATAAAAAAGTAGTGAGAAAGATGTTATCAAGAATTGCTAAAAAAAACTCAGTGATTTTCATAAAAGGACTAATTTTAAGAGAAACAGTATTACTTTCTTTTCTCTTTCTTTTTTTTTGTCTATAAATTTTATTTATTGTGCATTCTGGTACAGGTACTAGATATTTGAACTCCATTATAGCTATGGTGAGTTTTAGGTGATATCATAGCAACTTGGTCTTGATTTTTTAGACTGTGTGGGCACTAATGACAAGTGCTTAAGAATATAACATATCCCAGTGTGGTTTGTGATTTAACTGGCAGTATGGGTTGTATAAATACCTCTACTTAAACACATTTTAAAAAATCATATTTAGCAATAAGCACCACTAAATGATAAAGTATTTTTGAGAAAGAGACCTAGCTCTTTGCAGGTTCTCAAAAATTTTTGGTATAATGCTGGTTTAAAATTGAAATTATATCGATGTCTTCAAGCCCTATAAATAAAATAGCGCATTTCTGGAGTGCCAAATTATTTAGAAAGTATGGATCTCAAACATTTTTTTTTCTCATCCTTATTTCAGTTTCTTAATGTAGCCCCTTCCTTAACAGACACCCAGAATAAAAAGGTTGTAACTTACATTCTCAGCTGTAAAGCTGACAGTGACACTAGTTAACATGTATTAGCCTAACTTGTAAAAGCCCCAATTTGCTGGCAGAATTGTGGCCTTTACAATGAAAATCAATGAGTTAAATTGGCTAGAACAAATAGGGTGACAAAGGGTAATGATGAATGGCAGAAAGAAGGAGAAACCTGCAATTTACAAGCCAATAAAGTCATTGTAGTTAGCACTGCACAACAACTTGATGAAACATATTAGATAGTTAATTATATGTTTTAAAAGTGGTAGCCAAGGATTTTATTGTTTTTTTTTTTCCTGTCAGTTTAAAGAGGATTCTTTACTGAGTATTTTGTTTGGATAAAAAATCAGGATCTTATTCAAATGAGAATTATAGAGGAAGCTATTTGCCAAGGGCTTTCAAAAGATTGAGCTGCGTAATTGGAGCACTTCCAGGAATAGGTTTCATTTTCTCTAGATTGAAAAACAAATCAATTGCTTATTAGCAGTGTAGCTCTGTAAACAGAGTGTTCTTTTTGATGCTGATATCAGATGTGAATTATAGATCTATCTGATTTGTTAAATATACCCTGAATGTGATTCTTCACCATTGAGCATTTGTAGGAAAGAACAAATTGGACAATTTTCACCTCTGAATCAATCTTTAGTTATGAAGTCATAAAGGAGTACACAGGTATGGGGAGTAAAGTTTGGAGAGCTAGGATTTCTCAGAACTCCTACAAGTAGTCTCCCCTACTGGGCCTCTGTGATATCAGACTTGATTGAGGCTTGATGGGAGTAAAATTAATGATTGATGTTTTGTGAGGCAAACCATCGGTTTTGCAGGTCCATGCTCACTGTCATCTTTGAGGTTTAATATCAAGTGATAAAACTTTATACTAACTCAAATTCTGAGGGCCACTGAAGATATTCCAAGCTGCAAGATACTTAACTCTACCAGATCATACAGATATACTCCATTATCTATCATGGCATTAGGCTTCAGGATACTCTCATTAAACTTAGATGCAAATCAGGATTTCCAGAGAGGACCTGGAAATGATGGGGTGGGGAAGTGAGCCCCAGTATGTTGACTTGGGGTATATTTATGTATCTCAGAGTTTATTCCGTGTGATGTTGAACAATAGATAGGAAGGACTTCCAATACTGCTTTATGGAAGTTAAGAGCAAAGGGCTGCCAGCTTCATGGACTTGTGATCAGTGAGATTACACACTTTCCAGCACTTAGAAGAGTCCTACATTGTTTTAATCATCTTTTGTCACTTTCCTGAAACTTTGCCTTTTCATTAATAAGCCCAGATTATATAGCCAGTTCTGGCAGGAAGCACCCTATACATTTAAAAGCATACAAAATGTGTGCCATATTCAGCTTATCTTTGATCACTCAAAGACATTTTATCATTGAAGACAAAAGGTAACTTCATAAGTGGTTAATTCAGTATTCTCCAGTAGTTACCCATTTTCTTTTCAAGTTTATCATGCAGGTGGAATTGTTAAAGTATACATGTTAACATGGATTTTTCTTTAATCACTTCAAGTATAATGAGATTGTTAGGTCGTTCAAGGCTGTATCATGAGCAAACTGATATTGCAAGATCTTTACAATAAAATCTCAAAGACTCACAAGAGAAAGTTGAATATGAAAGACATGCCAAATTTACTAAAAAAGTTTTCAAAGGTCAAATAAACCATTTAAATTAAAATGTGCAAGACTTTTTGAAAAGTTTCAGTAAAAATAGTAAAAACACATGCTCCTGATTTTGATGTATCTGATTGTAATTTTAAAAATTAATTTACCAAATAAAGAGAAAAATTCATTGAGATGATAAAATCAATAAAATTTATCCTGACATCCAAAGCTTAATAGTAAGAAAACAACTTTAAGATTATACCAAAAGTAGTGATTCACTAAAAAGATGAGAAAATTTCCATATAAATTAATGAAAAAGATCTTGATGTGAAAATCCAAATATTCTAGGGTTTTGGTCAAGATGGTAGCATAGGTAAATGCAGTGCTCAAATCCTGTCTCTGACAACTAAATCACAGAACAACCATCATTCAGAACCACCTTAAATCTAGCAGAAGTCCTACAACTAAGGATATAAAGAAGAAACCACATTGAGACTGATAGGAAGGGCAGAGACTCCATAGAGCCTGGCAGTAAACACACATGTGTCACATAAAAATTGGCAGGGATATCTCAGATGCAGAGGTCCCTCAGAAAGCAAGGGGTCCCAGCCCTGCACTAGGCACCCAAGCTCAGGGTTCCAGCTCCAGGAAGAGAAATCCTTATAACTTCTGACTAAAAACCAGCTGGGATTGTGACTGATACAGAGGGCTACTTGAGTCCCAAGTGTTCCTTTTAAATGGTTTGTGTATATACTTACTCAGACTCACTTGCTCTGAGTTCCAGCTTTGGGGCACTAGGAATGAATGGGGGAGGGACTGAGTAGTCTGGCATGGGGTGAGAGCTGGAAGAACAGCTTTCTCTCAGACACACATACTGACAGAGGCCATGGTTCTTTTTCTGGGCCTTCCCCCTACAGAACCAGCAGGTTGGCACCATATCTGAGTTTCCATGAACCTGGTGAATACTCTTTGCCCTGCCCTGGTGATACCCTGAGACCCTGCCTGAGCCAACTTTCAGGCCCAACATAAGCTGTTACCAGCTTATTGGCTTTTCCATACAAATAGCATGCCTTGTGTCATACTTCAGATGTCCTAAAATCTCTCAAGCAGTATCTGGCATTGTGGTGCGGTGTACCTCTTGCTAATGCCAGTCCCAGGCCTGGCATTAGTGGCTGCCAGCCTTGATTCACAGCTTGACCCTTGGGCATCTCCAAGCCCATCACACGTAGCAGCCATCTGAAGATTGCTTTGTAGCTCATGCTGGGTGGCTGACCTTGGCCTGAACCTTGTAGAGGGCTCCAGAGCCAGCACACATGTGGACAGCTTCAGATCATGCAAAAAAACACCTGACCTCTTCCACAATGGACATACTAAAGGGACAGACTCAGTAGGTACCAGAGCCCTGCTGAAGTAAGTCCTGCTCTGTGGTGTAAGCCCATGCAGAGCTGATCCTTCACAGTGGTCAGAGCTGGTCCTTGAAGCCAGTGAGCCTGGAAGTAAATCTGTCCCATTGATGTGCCCAAAAAAATCAAAGCTCATTTACAACAGGAGGGTAAACAGCCCACACAGGGGGTGCACCTGGAGTGCCCAGGTTGGGTGATCCACAAGGCTGTGCCACTGGACCTCAGGACATCTACTACCTAAGGCCACACTTCTGAGCCTGGGGTTTGTTGCAGCTCTATGTACTACATAGAAACAAACAGGGAGACAGCCAAAATGAGGAGACAAAGAAATGAGTCCCAAATGAAAGAACAGAACAAAAGTCCAGAAAAAAACACCTAAACAAAATGGAAATAAGCAATCTAGTAGATGCAGGGTCAAAACACTAGTTGTGAGGATGCTCAATGAACTTAGTGAACAAATTGAAATGAAGAATAATTTGCAGGGAATCAATAGTAGAATAGGTAAAGCCAATAATTAAATCAGTGATTTGGAATATAAGGAAGCAAAAAACAACCAATTAGATCAGAAAAATAATTCCCCCCCAAATGAGGATAGTGTAAAGAACCTCTGGGACAATTTCAAGTGTACCAACATTCACATCACGGAGGTATTGGAAGAAGAATAGAGAGAACAAGAAATTGAAAACCTATTTGAAAAAATAATGATGGAAAACTTCCTTAATATGGTGAAGGACATAGATATACAAATATGAGAAGTGCAAAATCCCAAACAAGATGGACTCAAAGAGGCCCAAACAAAGACACATCATAATGAAAATGACACAGGTTAAAGACAAAGAGAATCTTAAGGCAGCAAGAGAAAAGCAGTTATCTACCTACATCGGAGTTCCCATAAGACTGTCAGCTGATTTCTTAAAAGAAACTGCAGTCCAAAGGGAATTGCCAAGAAATATTCAAATTGATGAAAAGTGAGGAACTATAACCAAGACTGCTTTACCCAGAAAAGCTATCATTTAGAATCAAAGAACAGATAAAGAGACTCCCAGACAAGAAGAAGCTAAAGGAGTTCATCACTACCAAGCCAGTACGAGAAGAAATGTTGAAGAGTCTTCTATAAGAAGACAAAGAAATAAAAAAATCAAAATATGAATAATAAAGTGGCAATAAATGCATATCTACAAACTATTACTTTAAATGCAAAAGGATTAAATACTCCAATCAAAGACATTTGGAGGCTGAATAGTTAGCAAAACAAGACTCCTGCATATGCTGCTTGTAAGAGACTCATTTCAGATTGAATAACACACAGGCTATAGTAAAGGTATGGAAAAAGATATTTTATGGAAATGAAACAAACAAACAGAAAAAACTTATACCAAATAAATTGGACTTTAACATAAAAGTTATATAACGAGAGGAAGAAGGAGTCAACAATTCCACTTCTGGATATTTATATGAAGAAACTCAAAACATTAAATCAAGAAGACATGCATCAATATGTTCATTGCACCATTATCTACAATAGTCAAGATGCGGAAACAACCTGAGTGTTCATCAATAGATGAATGAATAAAGAAGTGGTGCATATATACATAATGGGATATTACTCAGACATAGAAAAATAATGAAATCTTGCTATCTGTAACAACGCGGATGGACCTAGAGGTCTATCTAATATTGTGCTGAGTGAAGTAAGTCAGACAGAAGAGGACCAGTACCATATGATTTCACTTATATGTGGAATCTAAAAGCCAAAATAAATGAACAAGCAAAGGAGAAACAATTCAAATACTTGATAAAAATACATTGCCTCTATAATCATACATACTGGTACATAATATACTCATGTACATATTAATGCAAAAGTATGTAATATTAGAGTTCATATGTAAGAAATTTTATAGAGATATTTCCAAATCTAATATTATAAAATTTACATTACTGATAACAAAGAGTGAAGCTGAGTGTCCCTTTTCTATACTATTAATTTAAAAGTTTTGACTCATTTCTAGAAGAAAGACAATTATCTTTTTATTTCATATATATAAAATATTATAGAATATCAAATTATTGTATAAATAGACCATCAAAAAGTATATGGCTACAAATATGGGTAAAACTATTACAAAGTTCTGTTAGTAAGTTAATTAATTAACCAAAATATACCATTTTTCTTGATTTTGGTGATATTTGTGGTTGTGAGCTACTTAAAATTTGTAAATTTTTATAGCTTCATGTCTTATTCTAAGCAAATATTTACTTCTAAAGAATCTAATTTGATATTTGTAATTTTGCATTTTTTAAGTGCAAACTGCTTCCTTCCCCAATTTTATGTTCTGCAGCCCCACAGACTTGCTCAGTTCATCTCTGCTCAGTTAGCATGTTAGAGGAGAAATGAGGACACTTCATCTGATTTTCTGATACTAGAAGGTAATGCACTCACCTTAAAATGAAGAAAGATCCTGTAGACTCTTTATAGTTGTAAAAAACTAAATAGGAAATATTTTCAGAAGTGAAGAATTGCTCCACTGCACTGCCTTGCTTTCTTGGACTTTGAGCTTTTGGGACCATTTGGAAATATTCCAAACTTCTTAAATTAATCAGTTTAGAGACCCAATGGTGAAAAGGCATATAATAACCATAAACACCATATAATCCAAACCTTTTTCTTGTAAATAAAAAGATTGAGGTTCAGAGATATTACACTATTGATAAATAGGAGAGCTGGTAGTGGAATGCAGATTTAACTTGCCCAGTTCTCATCCGTTAACTTTCTTGTTCATTCAACCAGTTGAGTGCTTGTGAAATGCCAGGCACTTTGTAAGGTGCTAAAGATTTAGCAGCAATCACAACAAAACAGTGTTTGCTTAGGCACTCACATAGTAGTACAGAAGGCAGGTAATCAAGAAGAGTAAAATACAGTAAGTACTGGACTAGAGATTTCAGCTTTTTGTCAGCATGTCTGAGACTTGACCTGTTTGTGTTGGATCCTTATAAATGAGACCAGCATCTTGGGGCTATTTTCAGTCATATTCTGGAAAACTCTCCACTGTTCTTCTAGGACACCTGAATGTCAAAAACTCAAAGATCATTAATGTTCTGTGGTCAAGACTTTCACCTTACTTATTAGGTGATTTTATTTTATTAAGGTTATTTTGGTGGAAATTTATTTCTAAAAGTTCAGCCATAACATTACATTTTTCTTGGTCTTAACAGTTTAGAGTTGACAATAAATACCAAAAAATGTCTTCTTTTTAAAAGTCTCCAGAGTGAAATGCATGTAGAACATTGCAAATAAACATTGACATCAATATTTGTATTGACAATAATAATGGGCTAGGTTGGTATGTACTATAAGTCAAAGAATAAAATGTGGTATTCTCCAAGGAGATGAAGATCTAAATAATTGACAGTGAAGAAGAGAACATTATTTTTACTAGAATATGTGAAGAAATGCAATTCAAAACTACTGAAAAAGTCATTGTAGAACACTAATATGGCATTTAGTTAGAAGCTCTAGGCAAAAAGGACCAACATTCAGATAATTATGAGAGATATTTCTAATAATTTTATTGTCATGAGTCTTTGATATCAACTATCTATTCATATTGAGGCAGAATTTCTGGGAGCATGAAAGACAAACAGAAGGCTTGAAAAAGGTAGAGAGCCCATTCAATGTACATATGTAGCACAACATGTAAGAGAAAAAGGAAGAGACTTAAATGAAGTTGTGCAGCAGGAGGGAGCCTTTTACCTGTGAAGGTAGATGTGCTTGGTAAGCAGTTTCTCATTGAGAAAGTGGCGTTTGAGTCAAAACCTGAAGAAGATGAAGGAGTTAGTCATAGACGAGTGTTTGAAGATATGGGTGTCAGGGGTGAGAGAGCATCTCAGAAACCCATGCAAAAACCCTAAGATGAGGATGTAGCCAGTAGGCTTATTTTTTCCTCCAAACTATGTCAAGTACCTAGCATGATGTCTGAAAAATATAGGGATGAGAAAAAGTAGGTTTACAGTTGTTAGTATGGAAAATACAACAATTAATAAATAGCAATACAACAAGAAACTGTGTTTCTGGTACTCATAAAGGTAAACCTACTTTTGCCACCAACTGTGTATTTATTAAATAATGAATGCTAATAATATTGGAACTTACATCAGTTGTGGAATGCCTCAGTGCCATATTAAAGAGAAGAAACTTAACAAGAAAGACAGTGGCATCAAACTGAGAGTTCTGAGGTGTAATGTGAAGAAGCAGTGCTCTAGGAAGCCAAATCTGTATTAGAGGTTAGCTCATGTTGCTCTGGAGAGACACTAGGAGCCAAGGAAATCAAACACCACTGAAAATAGTATGTGGTGATTAAGATCTGAAGTAAGAAAAAGAAGCAGAGATGCAACATATTAAAAAAAAACACAGATAGGACTTGAAGTCTGATTACTGTTAACAAATAAAGTTGATTTTAACTGATTGGGAAATTATCAGTCATGAAGAAAAAGTTATTTAAAAATATTTACTTAATTTTAGAGAAAGGGGAAGAGAAGGAGAAAGAGAGGGGAGAGAAGCATTGATCAGTTGCCTCTCACACACCTTCAACTGGGGACCTGGCCCACCAGGCATGTGCTCTGACCTGGAATGAACCGGTGACCTTTCAGTTTGCAGGATGATGCCTAACCCACTGAGACACACCAGTTAGGGTAAAGCTGTGATTTTTTTTAGGAAAAGCAGCAATAGCCATTTTAGGCCAAGTACAATAGATTGGTGGTGATGCTGGAACCCACAAAAGAATAATCCAGTGATCAGTACTGCTGTGGACAAGAACCTCAGGTGTTCTGAAGATGCTGGAGTCATCTGCAGAAGGGCTGAATCATGGAGGCGAGTGAGGAAGAGACTATGGATCAAGAAAAGCAAACATTCAAAATGGAACCTGGGGGACTGCTCGGAATTACAGAAAAGTTACATTACTGAATTGTGGAGAAGCCAGGAAAATGGGAGAAGAATTAGTGTGACAGAATCTGGTTAAAGAGAACGAGCACTGAAGGAAACATTCTGAACTTAAAAAGAAAAGAGTTTTAAGATAGTATGTCTGTACTATGATTTTAGTAGAGTAAATTGTAAGAAATTGATAATTAGAGTCTACAGAATATAGACATTTGTAAGAATGAAAATTACAAGGTTTTTTGTTTGTTTTCCAACTGTCCAGGAACTCAGCACATTTGTATGAAAAAGAAAAAAAGCCTATGAAAGGCAAGAGACTGATTCTCATAAGGCAAAATTCCTCTTGAGGAAAAAAGGAAAATATCCATATTAGAAAGGGGAAAATTCCACAAGGAATTGCTTTCACTGAGAGATTGATTAGTGGGGACCCAGAACCAGTGCCTGTCTCATTGCTCTTACTCTGGCTGAAACTGTGTGTGTGAGAACTTGGAGCAGATTGGTCCAGCAGCTAATGGGAAGCTGATGTTGAGGGAGGATAAGCATTATCCACTCTGTAAATCAAGAAAGTTAAAAGATACTGTTAAAATATCTATAACTACAGATGTATCTGTGACTGAACTTCGTTGAGACCACTTGGAAACTAATGTCTGCTGGCATGATTGATTCTGTTAGTGTGGGAAAAATAATTTTCACTAATAGTGACTTCATCAGAGGATCTTAAGGTATTTCATAAACTTAAAAACAATAACTATCTATGGATTTTTAATGCAAGTTCAGAAACTTTAACCATAAAGAACATGACTACCTTCTTTTTCTAGAATTCTTTCCTAAATATTAAAAAGTAAACTTTAAATTCTTTTTTTATAACTTTTTAAAAAAGATTTTATTTATTTATTTTTAAAGAGGGAAAGGAGGAAGAAAGAAAGAGAGAGAGAGAAACATCAATGTGCGGTTGCTGGGGGCCGTGGTCTGCAACCCAGGCATGTGCCCTGACTGGGAAATCGAACCTGCGATGCTTTGGTTCGCAGCCCACACTCAATCCACTGAGCTACGCCAGCCAGGGCCTAATCTTTGTCTTTTTCTTAGATAAGTCCCCAATTAATAGATTCTTTCCTTATTTGGTAGGTCTTTGTAAAAGTGCTTCTTATTATTTGCTTAACTTTTCAAATAAATAAATATCACAATAATCAGAAATTCCTGTCCTGAAAACACAAAAGTTTGTGTGTATGTGTATGTATATACACATATATATATGTGTGTGTATATATATAAAATTTACTAATACATGATATATTAAATGATATATAGCCTTTTTTCCACTGATGAAGAGAAAGCAACTTGAAGGCACTATTCTTTGGCTTAGAACATTTTATCTTAATTTTCAAGCTAATGAGAATCAATGATGCTTTAAAATTTGCTTTTATCATCAATTTTCAAAATTTGATGAATATGTTATGATTAATAATTTTACTTTTTCATGTAAAATTGTCAAATTGTGGTAATTAGCTAAAAGTTATTTTATGAATTGATCACTTAAATATTTAGAGCCTAGTTTAATTTTTTTTGTCAGTGCTGAAATATTATTTTCTCTGACTCAAAAATATTAAAAATTTAATGGAACTGTCTGGTGTTATTGCATATGTTGTTTTCCATTGCTGTTTATTTGAGGAGTTTTTCTACAAGGAAGCAATATAGGAAATAAATCTTATTTTTACCAGATATTGGGTTTCATTTTTGTGTAATGTATCTAAGTGATTTATTATACATAGGTGAAAGTGAATAATTGGTGATGGGCTAACAACAGAAGAACAAAAGAATATATCATGCATGGCACATTCTTTCTAAGACTTTGTGCTGACATAATTCCAGAATTTCTTCTTGAGGACTTATGAGATAATATGCTATTATGGAATAGTAATTCTTTTCTATGAACAATGCAAATATAGCATGGAGTGGCCAAACTATTTGTTTAACATTAAAGGACAAGATTCTGGATGAGACAACTGTGGTATGTGTCCAAATCCAAGTTTGTGGGTTTAGCACTATCATCTTGGGTGAGTTACTTAATTGTTCTAAATTTGGTTGTCACTATTTAACATGAGAATAATAGAAGTACTAACCTTATGTAGTGTAATTTTGAGTACTGACTGAAATAATTACATCAAAGTTTCTGGCATATAGAAAGCAACATATATCTTACATATCTCTATTATTATATCATCATCATCAAATATCGTGATTTTTCTGACACTAATTAATATAATAAAATAATTGATTTTTTATAACTCGATGCTAGTATATTTTTCAACTGTTCATTCTTATATTTTACCAAATTCCTTAGTGATTAAAATAAGGGGAAATTTTAACATTACATGGTACGGGCCAAATATTTTTATAAAATTCATATACCTTTAATGATAATAAGAGATCTTGACTTTGGCTCTAATATGTGCTTGTGCTTCATATGCGATGTCATATAATACATATCATAGTAGCTGACCTTGATTGCACTCCTAATCTCATTAGCATTGTATCTGAGTTCTTCTCCATGTTTTTTTTTGTTTTTTTACTCCAATGTCATACTAGCCTTATGTGACTGATTAGTCATGAAAGTCAGTACTTCTTTACCTTAGAACTACCTAGTAGTAGTTCTTTTAAAAAAATACCCACTTAGAAAGCATAGCATGATTGTTTGTTAATAATTTCAGTCACCTAAAGGACTTAATTAACTCAAATTTGCATGAAAAAGTTCCCATGGGTTTATCATGGCTATTGTTGGGCACTAGAGACACTAAGCTGAACACTAGAGATACTTAGTAGAACAGAAGAAAAGCTAAATTTCCCAACATCCCCATCACACTACACACACACAACCAAGCTATGAATAGTTAAGGAGTAAGTAAGGAAAATAAATCCTTTTATCTCTTTCTCCTTTGCCTTCTGACTTTGGATTGGTGATTCCCATTGGCTGACCTCAACATGAAGCCAGACAACAACAGGACCACACTTTCAAGGAACCAGTCAAGGGAGAATGGACATGAATGGTAGAATGGATGAGAATCAATACATAGTTTGAATATCTACCATGAATCTAATTGTTTTCTGTCCCTGGAAATGGTGTTCTAATATCCTGTCTACATTAGTTTAATTCTGACACCTGAAATGTCCTTGACTTTTTATTTTATTTTATCATACTCTCTTCACCACACTGTAATCATCCACCTATGGTGCTAAGTAAAAATGACTAATATTTTTACATTTTATATTGACTATTATTTCATGTTTTGGATGTACAGCATAGTGGTTAGACAATCATATAATTTACATAGCATTCCCTTCGATATTTCCAGTACCCACCTGGCACCATATTATTGACATCAGAATATCTATCATCAAATAAATCCAAAAATGACGAGTATTGGCAAAGATGTGAGCACTTACTGTGGGCCAGTCACAATTATCAGTGCTAGATATCTAGGAGTGAATAAGACAAATAATGTCTCTTAGCTCATGGAGTTTATATGTAATAGTAGGGGAGACACACATTTTATAAACAATTGCACAAGAAATTATTTAGTTGCAATGTAGATAGTGCTAGGAACCTAAAGAAGGACCTATTAGATGATATAACAAAAGGATCTGATCTAGTTTGGAGAACATTTGGAAAATGTGTCTTGAAAGTGGTGACATATTAGATGCTCTTTCAAGAATTAGTAGAATTGGAGTAGAAAAGCATAAGAGGACATAAGGAAAGAGCATTCTTAACAAATGTGAATGCGCCGGGTTGGAGACAAAGCAAGACTTACTGAAGGATCTGAAAACAAATGCAATATCATGGATGATAGATTACAAAAGCTGAGAAAGATTTTTAAAAATTTTGTCCATTTCCAATGGTGATCACTGACATTATCTGCTTTATTAGTGATGATATCTAATGTCAATGGCCCATGTGGTTTTTAGGGTTATAATCAGTTGGAAATTTACCTAAGCCCACTTGGATTTGTAGATGTTCTGTCTGAATCAGGTAAAGGATTTGACACCAAAAGTTCTTATCAGTAACCATGAGAATTATTTCAATATATTTATATTCATTTTTCATTGATACCTTTTAAAAATTTGTTTATTATTGTTTAATTACAGTTGTCCCCATTTCCCCCCCACCCCTGCCCTACCCACCTCCCACATTCAATCTTCCTCCCCACCCCCATTGTCTTTGGCCATGGGTCCTTTATGCATGTTTCTTAACTTAACCCTTCCCCTCCTTTCCCCTGTTATCTCGCTCCCCCTGTGCCTCTGTTCACTGTCAGTTTGTTTTTTTTCCATGTCTCTGGTTCTACTTTGCGTGCTTGTTTTATTGACTGGGTTCCACTTATACGTGAGATCATATGGTAATTGTCTTTCACCGCCTGGCTTATATCATTTATTTTCCCACTTCTTTTCCAATTCCCTAAAATCTTTTGTCATGAAGTCCATCACTTCCAATTTTTATAAATTTAACTTTTAGATTAGCTTGTAGAAACACTTGGAGAGATTCTTCTACATATCCTGTAATGAAACATGTGCAGCAGGTAATCATACACACATGCTGAGAGGTGACATGCTGAGTTTAGAGAGGAGTTGCAAATGTTCTGGCTGAGATATGCCAGATACTCCTGAGAGTGGTTTGCAAGCATCCAGGTGAGGTGGCCGTGTTTGAGGTGGCTCTCTTGGTTATGAGCCATCATATACGTTCAGAGCATTTTAGGTTAGGGCTGAGCTATAACTGGCACAACCTGCCACAGACAGTCTCTATTTGTAGGCACAGTCCATTTGTTTATGTGCTGTTTGCCTTCATGGCTAAACCAGATTCTGTTAGGGTTTCTTTTAGGAGTGACACAAATAGGGCAATTTTATTTTTCAAGGTCTCATTCACCAAAATCTTGGTGAGAGGCAATTTATGCACTCATTAAGTTGAAGTTAGCATTGAGGCAATCTTATGAATAATAGCTAAACTTGGCATGATGCTTATTAGCATTTCTTGGACCCTTGATCAAGCCAACCACACATTCTTTAGGATAGCTCTTTTTCTGTTTGCTTTTTTTTTTTAAATTTTATTTATTTATTTTTAGAGAGGGAAGGGAGGGATGGAGAGAGAGAGAGAGAGAAACATCAATGTGCAGTTGCTGGGGGCCACGGCCTGCAACCTAGGTATGTGCCCTGACTGGGAATTGAACCTGCAATGCCTGGTTCACAGCCCGCGCTCAATTCTGTTTCCTTTTTTTAATGCATGTGTATTTGTGTTTGTCTTTTGTCTTTCCTCTTCTTACTGTCTAATGGGTGCTATTGAATAAATGCCATGCACACTTTCTTAAGCACTTAGATTTTATTACTTCTTCCTCTCAACTTTGACAGCATTTTATTTATTGTTCAATTATATCACTCTTTGCTCTTGTTTTAGATCCACATGTTTCTGTATTGCAAGTGCTTTGAGATAAAAGGAGTTGTACTTTTTCTATAGTTTTGCTTATGGCACCAACATGGCAGATAGTGAGCACTCTGTAAATGTATGGGAATCAGTGGGAATTCTCAGATGCAAGTTCATTGACAGGTTGCATTACAAAATCATGATAGCATTGTTGTGTTCAGGCAACAAAGAAACATAGACCATGCTAGAGGAGCCACACTCTAAATTTTGTGAAGCCTACATTGCCCATTTCAGCTGAATGTTAGTATTCAATGTCAATACAGAATTTGTTTAATTATAGATATTTGCAGACATAGGAAAATGCAGACAAATGGGAAAATGTCCCTCTATTGTTAATATAATAAGAATGGTTTGCATGTAACTTCACAACCAAGGAGAGTGGACTGGAATATGCATGTATGAACAATGATGACTTCACTCTTCTAGTCAGTGAACAGTGAAAACACTATTGAGTGGGCATGTGTACTGTGAGGCTATCACATTCAAAATGACTGAGCAAATAGAGCAATGAATCAAATTCAGAGCAATGAATGAATCTGCATCAAATTTTCATTAAAATTGAACATTCCTCTGCGGAAGCTATTCAGATGATTCAGAAGGTTTTTGGGTATTATGCAATGAGTGCAGCACAAAAAAAGTATGGCACAAATGCTTCAAAGATGATTGAGAATCTGTTGAAAGTGATCCACATTCTGGAAGGCCTTCAACAAGAACACCTGAGAATGTTAAACACGTACAGGTTGTAATCAACAAAGACTTCTGGCTTTCTCCAAAACTAAAATGACTTTTGAAGGGGAAGAGATTTCAGAACATCTAGGAGATTGAAGAAAATATGACAGGACAGCTGATGGTGATTTCAACAAAGGATTTTGTAGTGTTTTGAATAGTGGAAGAGACATTGGGAGAACTGTGTGAGGTCTCAAGGTGCCTACTTTGAAGGGGGTTGAGGTGTCATTGTCTTATTTACAATGTTTCTTGTATCGTGTATCTTCTTTAATAAATGCCTTTATTTTTTCATATTATGTGGCTGTATACTTTCTGGACAGACATTGTATTTCATTTTAATATAAATGTTTATGGTATTTGAAACTTTTAAAAATCTCATTCTATATTACCCATTATATTTATGAAATTCTTGGTTGCAATGATCACTTAAAAAAACTTTCTCCAAATTCATAAAATAATAATGGTTTCTTCTTTACAACTACACTTTATTAATTCCCTTTGGAAAAGGAAGACGATAAGCTTATATTGACTGCCTACTAATTACCAGGCACTTTTAGTACTTTATCTCAGTTACAGAGGTAAGAATACTATTTACTCAGATATATTAATTAATTTGTCTAGGGAAACATAGGTAGAAAGGATAGATTCAAGACTTGAAGTCAAACCCATTAGACCCATTTCATTATAACCCATGCCCTCTTTAATGTACTTAATTATTTGGAATATATTTCCTTTTCCACCTATTCACATATAATGGATTCCTACTAGCAAGCATTTTTTGTCATGTAAGACATCTTTTAGTTATCAGAAGAAGTCCCAGTACATTTTCCCTTCTCTAAATTCCTGTAGCACATATGGTATGCACCACAAATTTTGTTCTTATTTCTTTATTGGTTAATATCTATTATTTGACATCTACAGATAGATTTCATGTCCCTTGAGGTTAGTGACCTTAGGACGACTCTGCAGCACAAGCAAAAGTCAATTGTCAATAGAATTCTGCTTTTCTTATTGTTCATTTATCTTCATTTTCACCCCTCCATGCCCCCCTGCCCCACCCATCCCTGCCTCCCACCCTCAAACCCACTCCCTTTGTCTTTGTGCATGTGTCCTTCATACATGTTCATTGATGTCCCCCCCATTATCCCCTATTATCCCTCTCCCTCCTCTTCTCTGATTACTGTCAGATTGTTCTTTATTTCGATGTCTCTAGTTGTATTTTGCTAGCTTGTTTGTTCTGTTGGCTAAGTTCCACTTATAGGTGAGATCATTTGGTATTTCTCTTTCACTACTTGGTTTGTTTCAGTTGCCATAATGCTCTCTAGCTCCATTCATGCTGTTGTGAAGGGTAGGAGCTCCTTCTTTCTTTCCACTGTGTAGTATCCCAGTGTGTAAATGTACCACAGTTTTTTAATCCACTAATTACTGATGGGCATCTAGGTTGCTTCCAGCACTTGGCTATTGTAAATTGTGCTGCTGTGAACATTGGGATGCATATGGTCTTTTGAATTAGTGTTTCAGGATTCTTAGGGTATAGTCTTAGCAGTAGAATTGCTGGGTCAAAAGGCATTTCCATTTTTAGTTTTTTGAGGAAATTCCAGACTGTTTTCCACAGTTGCTGCACCAGTCTATGTTCCCACCAACTGTGTACTAAGGTTCCCTTCCACATCTACTCCAACACTTGTTCATTGATTTTTTTTGTGATGACCATTCTCATCAGTGTGAAGTGGTATCTCATTGTGGTTTTAATTTGCATCTCTCTGATGGCTACAGATATTGAACATCTTTTCATATGTCTCTGGACCCTCTGTATGTCCCTCTTGGAGAAGTGTCTGTTCAAGTCCTTTGTCCATTTTTTAATTGGGTTGTCTTCCTTCAGTGGAGTCCTGTGAGTTCTTCGTATATTTTGGAGATCAGACCCCTGTCTGAGGTAATCATCTGCAAATATGTTTTCCTATATGGTTGGTTCTCTTTTGATTTTAATGCTGTTTTCTTTAGCCATGCAGAAGCTTTTTATTTTGATGAGATCCCATTTGTTTATTATTTCCTTTATGTCTCTTGCTCTAGCAGGCATATTGGTGAAAATATGGCTGTGTGGAATATCTGAGATTTTTCTGCTTATGTTATCCTCTAGGACTTTTATGGTGTCATGACTTGTCTTTAAGTCCTTTATCCACCTTGAATTTATTTTTGTGTATGGTGTAAGTTGGTTGTTGAATTCATTTTTTTGCATGTAGTTGTCCAGTTCTCCCAATACCATTTGTTGAAGAGGCTATTTTTACTCTATTTTATGCTTCTGCCCCCTTTTCAAATATTAATTGACCATAGAGCCTTGGTTTTATTTCTGGCTCTCTATTCTGTTCCATTGATCTGTTCTAATGCCGGTACCATACTTTTTGATTACAGTGGCCTTGTAATATAGCTTGATATTAGGTATTATGATTCCTCCTACTTTGTTCTTCTTTCTCAAAATTGCTGCAGCTATTTGGGGTCATTTATGGTTCTATATAAATTTTTGAAATGTTTGTTCTATATCTGTGAAGTATGTCATTGGTATTTTCATAGTGATTGCATTGAATCTATAAATCGCTTTGGGTAATATGGACATTTTGATGATATTGATTCTTCCAGTTCATGGACACCGTATATGCTTCCATTTATTTGTATCTTTCATAATTTCTTTCTCCAGTGTTGTGTAGTTTTCTGAGTACAGGTCTTTCACATTCTTGGTAAGTTTCATTCCTAGGTACTTTATTTTTCTTGTTGCTATAGCAAATGAAACATTTTTCTTGATTTCTGATTCTAATCTTTCATTGTTGGTGTATAAAAATGCCTTTGATTTCTGAATTTTGACTTTGAACCTTTCTCCTTTGCTAAATTTGCTTATTAGGTCAAGTAGTTTTGGGGTAGAGTCTATAGGGTTTTCTGTGTACACTATCATATCATCTGTAAACAGTGACAGTTTTACTTCCTTCTTTCCAATTTGGATGCCTTTTATTTTTCTTTCTTCTCTGATCGCTGTGTGTAGGACTTCCAGTACTATATTGAATAGAAGTGGTGAAAGCAAACTTCATTAGTCACACCTAAGCAGCAACTGCCTCGAGTTTTCTTTAAGTTTATGGTGGTTCAGGACTATTTCAGGATGTAGAATGAATACAGGATATTTGCAGACATTTTTTCAAGGTATATGAGCAATGGAGTGAGGCATAGGAATGCTTAAAAATAAGTATATGAAACTCTGAGACATGAAATAAGAGATTGAAGGCAATATAGCAAAGCTTTATGTATCTAGTTATAATGTACACAGGAATATGAGTGAGGTAAGCATTTTCAGAGAAAAGATGGCTATTAAGACCAGAACTTGGCATAAAGCCTCATGCCCAATGTTATTTTTGCAGTGTGTCTCTGTGGAAAATTTGTTTGAAATTATTTCTGAAAGAGATGACTCCTGATATCCAGATTATATGACTTATCAGGTATAAGAGTACTCTGGTCCTTTTGAAACTCTTCAAATCTCTGTCTCTGTCTCTCTGCTACACTTGGTACCATCCTCTCTCTCTCTCTCCACACATACACAAATGCACACACATACACCAGTTTCCTAAATTGAGGTTTCCAGGAGAAATACATTCAATTGACATATGTAGAATAAACTCAGAAGTAATTATATTCAATATTGTCCTTTAGCAAAGAAGATGTGATTGCAAAATTTTATACCTGTTTCTTATTACTCCCTCCTTATACAAATTATTTATCTATTGTATGGATACATTTTTTTACAATGGGCACAGAAAGTATGATAATAATAGTCATAAGTAGATATAAAAACATGAAAAATGCAATTAATGCCACACCTCTGCTTAGGCTGAAATTTCTTTCATTGTTTCCAATCTTCTCACATTAAAGGGAGAACAGGGAGCAGGACACAAAGGGGCGAGTTAGATCATATAAATCTCAAGTAGAGAAGGAAAGGCAGAGTTACAGCTCCAAAGCCACTATCAGGATAGTAAATAAAATAGCCAATCATCATGTTTTAGAACATGTTGGAGGAAATAACAATTTTTTTGTAATATAGATTGACACTTGGAACTATGCATCATTCTTAAGTAAGAGATTGAATCTTTTCTACAAATAGTAATATTTTTTTTGACATAAAAATTACTTCCCCTGTGTAGCACAGGAATAGAATACTCAGAAAAGAATACAAGAATTGTGACATTGAAAAAGTGGATAAATGAAAAATATAGGCAATAACTATAATATCCTATTACAATAATTCAAAATAAGAATATTCACTATTACAAGCTGTACTTACATTAAATATATGTTATAAGATCTTGGACAGTATTTTTTAAACTGCTACTCACTAGGGGGTCATGAAATTAATTTAAAGAATCATAGAAAACATTAAAAAATAAAATAGACTGGACTATACTAGGACAAAATACAATAGAAGATTAAATATGGTAAGTATAGGCTTTTCTTTGTAAAAAAAAAAGTTTTGTTTATCGACCATTTATTTAGTCAGTCATTTATTCAGAGCTGATGTGTGGGTCATGGTTAAAATGTTTGAAAGATACTGCCTTTTATGATAGGAAATCATGAAAGGCGTGCAGTGGTGGTGACATTTTGGCTTATTTTTCATAAAGAAGTAGAAGTTTTTAAGACCCCCCAAAAATGGGTAGGGGTTAGAGCTGGCATTGTAGGCAAGAAGGAAAAGCATTTGCAGAAGCAAAAATAGAACTCACCAAAATTATTACTCTGTTAATAATATATATAAAAATCTGTGGAAACATATTTTTGTTAACACCTTTACTGAGATATAATTCACATAAAAATGATTCACTCATTTAAAGTGTACAAGTTAATAGTCTTTAGTGTATTCACCAGAACTGAGCAATCATCACCATAATCAATATTAGAATATTTTCACCACCTAATAAAGGCATACAATGCCTTAAAGCAGCCACCCTCTCACACCTGCTATTCTTGCTCTTCCTGCATCATCCCAGGGCAGCCACAAGTACACATTCTGTCTCCATAGATTTGCCTATTTTGGACATTTCATGGATTGTATATATTGTTTTCAGATGGCAAATCTACCTTGCATTCCTGGGATAATTATTACTTCATCGTGGCATATGATCCTTTTTTACATGTTGTTAGATTTTGTTGTAGATTTTTTTGCATTTATATTCATAGACACAATAGTCTGAAGTTATGTTTGTTTTGTATTTATTTTGGTGGGGTTTCTGGTGAAAACTTATTTTTAATAGCAAGAGTTTTCAGAACTTAAAAAATGCTCATGGCATTCTCTATATGTGATTTTAAGCATTTATTTTAAAATAGAATCTTTTTATATTGGGTATTTTAAGAGACAACTGTTTCATGGAAAGTGCTTTGTGAAGCACTATTATTGAATAATAAATGAGCATGGTGTATCCTGAGTCCTAGAATAGTTTGGTATTGATAAGTTTTTTATGAGTTTTTTGGTGAGAATAGAATGAGAAATTAAAATTAATAGAGGAATCTCAGCCTACATTTTCTCAAGTTTATAGTAGAAATTAAAGTAATTATACAGAGTGCTGAATATATAACTGTCATTTTACAATTTGAATTCAGGAATTTTCAACTATTCCTTTGGTTGAAATCTGTCCTCATGGAATCTGGAAGCTATTCTGTCTTCTGTATGCTAATATCTAGGATGCATGGACTGTTCATTATGACCATGTAAACATTCTATAGCTAGCATGGGGGATATCAGGTAAAAAGCACAATCATTTTATATTGTTACTTTTAAATAATCATTTCTTTCTGATTATGAAGCATAATCTTTCTGAGGTTGTCTTCAGTTTCCCAATGACCAGTCACAAGAGGTGTATCCTGTCCTTTTTTTAACTTTTAATTTATTTTTATTGGTGAGAACTTCTTTTCTTTGCCAGAGCTATTTTCATGATATCTTTTTGCCTTGTCTTGCCTTGCATCCATTTTCTCTGTGGCTTCATAGCCGGGTGTATATAGTCGATATATTATCAGCCTCCCACTTGTCCTCAAAGCATTTATAGCGGTCATTAGGCTAACAAACATATGTGCTATGGTGTAAGTGCTATAAAAATAATCAATGGAATGTCAACCATCTTGTTACTTTCTAGTGAAGATGTTAACTACCTGAAGTTAAGTGTAGGCACAATTTGTTCCTCCTGAGTTATTACAAAGCCAGCAGTGCTTCTTTTGCAAGAACACTGCAGGAAAATGGGCATAAACCCAACATTTGCATTAATGACAAATCTTTTGTAATCTCATCTGATTAGCCTGAACTCTTTTCCCTGTTTGGGACTTTCAGAAGTTAGAGATTTCACTTAAATTGCATCAGCGTTAAAAATAATGTATGTAATAGTTTCATAAATAACTTAACTCTGAGTTTGTAAGTAAAAGGTGGAACTTTTAGTATTTTCCAATTATACACACTTTCTCATATCCTGGTCATAGAACATTGTGTTATCTGTCTTTCCAATGGAACTTTAAAAAATGCTCAGTAACAAATCTATATGCTGTACATTATTCTTAGAGTCCTGTATTTGTCACCTCCAAACCTATGTGAACTTTCCAATGATAACATTGACCTTATCCACAGAGACAGGCTCCCAGCATAGACAAGCCAAGGCAATACTTTTCTTTGATAGTATACTGACTTCCACAATTTGTTAGAAAACAAGCAATAAACCACCACACTCTTCAGAAGAAAGAAAGAAAAAGAAAGAGCCTCAAGAAAAATGAAAACTTTTTGTTCCCCATCTACTTCCTGCCCTTTTATGACTCATTTGCCTTTATACTCATTAGAAGAGTCCTTCTCCTTCCTCTTGTTCAGGTTTGGTTTCAGGCCAAAATTTTAAGAATCTCTTGATACTGCATTTTAGTTCTCTGTCCTGCAAAAGTATTAACCTGCTTTCCATGATTTATGCTTTCATCAATAATAAATCTATGACCTCAAAGTTCCATATCAATCCAAGTAGAATTTCTCTCTTTCTTTGACGTGTATTTTAACTGGCAGGAAGATGTTGGCCAGGTGGAAAGTACCAACAAAAATGCAGATTTCCTTTTATGTATCAATATGGAAGGCATTTTCACTTTGATCTAACAAGCTATCTTATATGTAGATCTCTTTTATGTTCACCCCAGTCTCTATGAGTCTGAACCTGATTCACTTAGGAAACTGGGGAGTATTATTTGACTCTTACATAAATTGCTTGCACAATTAGTAAGAAAGTCAAAACTGCGAACCAGGCTGCGAACCAGGCATCGCAGGTTCGATTCCCAGTCAGGGTACATGCCTAGGTTGCAGGCCATGTCCCCCAGCAACCGCACATTGATGTTTCTCTCTCTCTCCTTCTCCCTTCCCTCTCTAAAAATAAATAAATAAAATCTTAAAAAAAAAAAAAAGAAAGTCAAAACTATATTTCTTTCTTTTGTATAAAAAAAAACACAATGAGGACACATGACACCCGTTTTTAAAATACTTGGTCTTTATATAGACACATACTTATTACTATATTATTATTATTTTCTCATCTTATGAAAGTTACCAGTTAACAGTCCAAGAAATAGCTTAACTCTTGGAAAAACATTTCTTTCTTTTTTATTTCTTCAATTCAGTGAACTTGAGATTGTATCAACAAGAAAGAATGCTCTTTGTCAGGAGCATTACTGAGAATAAAAATTGGCAACTATAGATCACCAACATTTTAATACAAGGCAGGCAAATCCATTAGCAGGTCTAGCTGCCCTGGCTTTTAGAATACAATTTTGTGGTTTAGACAAAAGCCTGCCTATCAGTTACCACTTGCAGTGTAGCTGAGTTTCAGTTGTAGACATTTGAACTACCTGATTCATTTGTAAATCTGGGTTCATGTTTTTTTCTTAATTAGGGCAAAATAATTTAGGATGTAAAGAATCTCTCACTTAAAATATTTATTGATTTGCTATTGAATTAATTTATTTAATAAGCTTGCTTTATTCAGTCTTATGAGAATGGGTTCTTATTTTTACTTGACTAAGAATTTTGAAGGTGAGTTGAGTTTCTATTTCTTTCCCTTAGGAAATAGCTGAAATATTTTGTTTACTACATCTGAAAAAAATCCCATTGAAATGAAAATTATATATATTAATTTAGATAAAAACCCCTTTCTCTTTAATCAAACTGTTCAACAAAATAAGAATTGGGAGCAGATGCCTTGGCTTTAGCAGATCCTTGTTTAGTATGTAAGTTTCTGGCTCACAGGTCACAGGAAGCACCTCAAATCTTCACAATTCCTATCTTTATCTCTTTTTATTTGATATCTTCTAAGTTGACATTGGACAACTAGAAGGAAAAAAAAAATTAGAGCTTTTCCCATAAGATACAGACAATCTTTTTTTTTTTCAGGCAGTTGTTTTTCTTTTCATTATTGTATACCTCTATAAGACAGTTTCACTACTAGTTATTATTTTAGTTACAGTGCTATTTAACTTCTTCATTTCTTCCTTCCTTTGTCCACCTAGTATTATGACTCCCCTAGATCCTTTATAGTCTCTTGTTTGCTCTGACCTAACATTTATGAGAACTGACCTTTTTATTTCTAGGTTACCTAATAAAAATGCTGCAGTGACTTACTGTGGAAGATTGAGGGATATGTTTCTTTGAAAAAGAATTTTGATGGTACATAGATGTGGGGATAGAGATGGACAAGTTCTTCTTAAGGGCAGGAATTATAACATTTTCTTCTTTTATTTTCTTAGAGCATTTAATGTACTGAAAAGGCACAGTGGTAGTTTAACAAATCTTTAGTGAACTGAATTGAATATTTCCAGCAGTGTTTCTATATGTGAACTGATAATGGAATTTCTGCTTCTCCTAAATGTACCAGATACCCTCAAGATAAGCTTTGGATGTACCCAGCAATTACTGTGATATTTTAATGGTTTATGACAAACAACGGTGCAGCATATTTAAAATAATGATTTATAGTCAGCACATTTAGCATAGCCATATGTACTCTACAGACATTTACTAAACTTTGCATCAGATACATGAAAACCAAGATGCTACGCCTGCCTTCAAGTTGCTCACCGTGTACTTACTGTCCTTAGCCAGCTATAGGTGTACTATAAGAAATGAAGGTATTGTTGATAAGAGAGGTACAGCATTCTGGGGACAATGTTTTTCATGCATTTGAATTTATATTAATTTTACTTCACAATTTAATGGCAAAGCTTGAGCAATGTTAAATTGCTGTGTTTACCTTATTTCTCAAAGTACTATTGTTTATGTTGATTTTTAAAAATTTACTTGTCCAGTTATCTGGTCAACCAATTTATCTATTTTCTATGTTAAAATATGTAAATAGAGCCCTGACTGGTGTGACTCAGTGGACTGAGTGCTAGCCTGTGAACCAAAGTGTCGCTGGTTTGATTCCCAGTTAGGACACATACCTGCATTGCAGGCCAGGTCCCCAGTAGGGGGAGCAGGAGAGGCAACCATACATTGATGTTTCTCACCCTCTCTTTCTCCTTCCCTTCCCCTCTGTCTAAAAATAAATAAATAAAATCTTTAAAAATATATGTAAATGGAATCCTTAGGTAAATTAACGACCAAAGTATTTATCCTTATTCCATATTATACCTTTTCAGTCTGACTATCTAATGTAACATCATTACCTCTTATTTGCAATTGTTTCTAATCTCATGTTATTACTGAGATACACTATAATGCCCTGATATTTGGAAGTAAAGTACAGTGTTTTTGATTTGGCCTGTAGATTCTAGGGGTTGATGATAGCATTTAGATGAGAATAATAGCATTGTTTTAGTAAATAAACTATTATCATCTTTAATATCTATTGGGTTTTTAAAGTTCTATTTTTAATGGTTCTAACATTGCATAAGACAGAGTGAGATGCTGATGCCCTATGAGTTTAAATAACTTGTAGTTATAATCCCAAACCATAAACAATTCAAGGACAAATATTGGTTGGAGGAACTGGATGAAAAAGGTGAAGGGATTAAGGAGTACAAACTGATTGTTACAAAATAGTCATGGGGATATAAAGTACAGCATAGAGAATATAGTTAAATATATTGTATGATGCCAGGTGGGTACTGGAAATGTCAGGAGGAATCACTTTGTAGAGTATATTATTGTCTAACCACTATGCTCTATACCTAAAACTAATGCAGAATAATATTGAATGTCAACTGTAATTGAAAAATAAAACTTAAATTAAAAACACAAATATTATGTATGAGGCTATTGGTATACACTCCATACTTTATCATATTTGAAATTTTGACTGGAAATAAAACTCACATATTTTTAATACTGCTGTACTATAATGTGCTACTAAAATGGAATAATTGTAGGCCTCCATATTTTTAGAAAAACAAAATTGACAGACATCTATTTTATAATTTACAACTACAGATTTTACGATTTTCCCCAATTACAAGCTTAATAATTTTAAACTTCATTTTGATGTTACAATATTTTTTCAAAGTATATAAAAGCATGATTTCTAGTAGCCCTACTCTCTTAAGGGGTTTGAGAACCTGTGCTTCAGCTTTTTCCTTTCATTTAGCTAACATTTATTGAGCACCTTCTATGTGACAAACATTCTTTCAACACCACTAATACAGTGGTTTATAAATCAAAGCCAATGCTGTCATAGAGCTTTCATTCTAATGGGTGGGATAAATGATGAACTAGTATACAAATAACTAAATAAGTTTAAGATAATGATAGGTACTATCAGAACATACATTGGAATCTCACTCATTCTTCATTAACTTTAAAATAAATTAAACAATAATATTCAATACCCAAATCTCCTGTTTTTATTTTATAATTACTCATATTTAACTTTGTTAACACCACAAGTGTAATGTTTTTGAAATGTATTTAACACAACATTTGAAAAATTCCAGGTTCACAATATGTTAATACATTTATGTATGGTAAATGATTGTTATTGTGATAATTAGCATTTTTATCATATTACATAATTATTCTTTCATCTAGTCTCTTAGAAAGTTTGATGATTGAAATACAATATTTTTGTGTTCTTATTCTTTGCACATAACCAACAATTCTATGTGTCTGTGTGTGTTTTTATCAAGTAATGAACAAAACAATATATTTCTGGATACATCTTCAGTGCAGGTCTACTTCACACAGCTATTTAAGTGCTCATGATAATGCTGTTTTATTGCTCCCCAGAGTGGAAATACCTAGGCAGGCACAGAACAGCTTTGGGAGGAGTCAGGCAGAAACTTCTAGAACTATCAGGATTCACTTCAAACATAACATACTGAGACCCTCCTTAGCCAATTATCAAGTCTTCAATGATAGTAACTCAGTTTTTCTGTATAACAAAATATACAAAAATACAAAATGATTTGCATTATTTGCTATACTTATTTACATTCTCAAATCACTCACTTGAGAATGAGATATAAATATGAAATGTATTTTTGGTTTTTAAGCTTAATATTTTATTTTAACACTGGCAACTTTTCAAAAATTTTTTATGAAGGACAAAGGATATGTTGGATCATTTATAAATCATTTTGGGAAATCTATTTAGAGCAGTATTTCTTCACCTGAATATATATACAACTCATTCAGGGGTCTTATCTTGTTAAAATGCCAATTGATTTCAGTAAATCTAAGGAGGGACCTGAGAACCTGTGTTTTTTTGTGGAGCTCATAGAGGATGCTAATATTGTTGGTCTGTGGATCACAATTTGAATAACAAGGCACAATAAAAAATTTGTTTAGCCAGAACACAGACAACAAGGTGGTGAAGGCCAGGGAGCACAGCAAGGGTTGGGTAGAGGGAGGAAAATGGGGGGGGGGAAATGGGGGACACCTGTCATGGTGTCAACAATAAAAAAACCAATAGAATGAAATAAAAAAATTGCTTTGAAATTAAATTATCAACCAAATATTTTTCAAATCACCAATGGAATAAAGGAATTAACTGGTTTCTGAAACTTTTTAGTCTTCCCCTAGAAAGATTACCTTTCTTGCACTTATTAAAAACTTAAAGAAATATTTTTCTTTTGTGAATGTTAGAATGAATGGATAAGGAGAGGTTGTATGACTTAATTGATCTGATAAATCCAAAATAATTGCTAATGACTTGTTATCTCTGAGTTAAAAGATGAAAGCAGCATATGGGAGATTTACAGGTAGTAGCACTTCTTAATTTTGAATTACATATTATAGATTTTTTTCTCCTCTTCTCCTGTTTTGTTAGACTGTTTGAGTTAGTTTTAAGTCTTCCTCAGGTAAATTTTTGGAGAGGGTGATTCTTCTGGAGATAACCCAGGACTTCAATAATGGGGAGAGGGGTCACTAAGAGAGGCCAGAATTGGCAGAAGGCAACCAGTCCCCCCTTTCTTTTGTGTACCTTCTCAAGAAACTCTTGTGTTCTCATAATCAACAAAAGAAAAAAGCAAACAAAATATAATCAGAGACATTGAAATTAAGGGCAATTTAACAATAGCCTCAGGGGAGGGGGGAGGGGAGAGTGGGGGGAAGGGTTTTCAGGAATTACTATAAAGGTCACATGGACAAAGCCGAGGGGGAGGGAGGTGGGATTGGCTGGGATGGGGGGTAGTGGTGGGGGGAAAATGCAGACAACTATAACTGAACAACAATAAAGTAATTTTTAAAAAAGAAACTCTTGTGTTCTTTCTTTGTATTGCATGTTGCGGCATCTGAAAGATGAGAGGACTCCATGTCACCTATATTCTCCATGTATAAACTCTGCAAACCCTTATGCCTGCAATTAATGTGAATATATTCACTTCTTGTATAAAAGAGAAAGAAGTCCAAATTTGGCTCCAGATTCAAGCCATGTTTCCCAATGCAATCAAATTATGGGTTACTGGATCAAAAAACTATGGTACATTTACATAATGGAATACTACAAAGCAGAAAGAAAGAAGGAACTCCTACCCTTTGTGACAACATGGATGAAACTGGAGAGCATTAAGCTAAGTGAAATAAGCCAGGTGGTGAGAGACAAATACCATATGGTCTTACCTTTAACTAGAACCTAATCAACAAAACAAACAAGCAAGCAAAATATAACCAGAGACATCAAAGTTGAGAACAATCTGACAGTAACCAGAGGGGAGGTGGGAGGGGGTCATGGGAGGAAGGGTTTTCAGGAACAAGTATGAAGGGAACATGGACAAAACCAAGGAGGGGTGGAAGCAGGGGAAGGAGGTGGGGATGGCTGGGGTTGGGAGGGTAGTGGTGGGGGGTAAATGTGGACAACTGTAATTGAACAACAATAAAATAATTTAGAAAAAATCTATGGGTTACAGCAACTTTAAATGATACATGAATTCCCTTTTGTTTATCTACCAATTGTTACAAAAGTAGTTAGGAGAAAACTGTGGTAATTTTTCTTATTTGAACACTACAAAACCTCCCCTTTTGGTACATTTTCATTCTAGTTCTTGTCCCTCATATATTCTGTTATGTCGTCAGCTTCTCTTTATTTGGAGGGCACCAGTTTTCTCTTCCTTTGAAAATATTACAGTTACTTTTGACTCTCACATTAAGGATACACATAAGAAACATTCTTTTTTGTTCCTAAATGAAGTGTAAAAAATGAGGAAAATAATTATTCTAGTTGAGTTAATCTAGAGTATAAGAACAGACAGAAAAAACATATTGACTCATTAAATTAAAATAATGCAGTCGTGTTGAGAGTAAAGTGGTAAAAATAGCTATCTCTCAAATGGTAGAACAAACATCACTGCAGGTTTAATACTTACTTAAATTAAAAATTAGGTTTAGTTAAATACTAATAACCACCTGGTAAAAAGCTTCAAGAAAAGTAGTACTGATTTTGAAGTTCTACAGAGTTCAGCACAGACCTCTGCTTACAAAAAATTCAATAGAAATAATATACTACAAATAGACAAGTATTTAACAAATGACATACTTAAGAATATGTTTTCTAAATGGGTAAAAATCACCCATTTTGTAACTTTTACTAAACCTGTTTTAGAAATTTCCTTGGAATTATTGCTAATTTCACCATTTTAATTTATTTGGCCCTTTGTTTCCCCCTATTCAATCATCTAGACAACCTTTGGTTTCATTCCTGGGTCTCCTCTATTTTTCATGATTTCAAATATTTCTTATAGTTATTTAATATGTGCACACATTCTATGATAACGTGGAGCAATATTTGTTCAGCTCAAGAGAGAAACTAAATTGTAGGTTCCGTGAAGTCACTAGGGCTTCTTTGTGTTTATTAATGTAACCTGCCATAGTAGGCAGTCAGTCTATATTAGAATCTTTCCTCAGATATATTTCATTCCAAAACATTCAGCATATAGGTTTTCTTTTTTAAGATTTTAGTAGAGATAAGAAACTACTTCTATTATAGAAAAGCATAGGTTATGAAACTAAAAAGAAGGTCTTTTTTACAGGTTTATACTGAAATTAACTGTAGAATTAATATATTGACTCTCATGTAGAAGTTCACTTAGTGAAAATACAAGGAGTTTTTTTTTGTCTATATTCTTAGCTACTGTTGACATTTTAAAGAGCACTGGGAGTAACCTTACTTATTCCTGGGGGCCAAAGACAAAGCATAATAATTAGAGATAATGAGAATGGTGGTGTGAGTTATAATTCCTCCCAACTTCCCAGAAGGTAAAATCTTTTAATTGATCTTCTCTAAAAAATAACAGAGCTTTCAAAAATATATGCAAATAGGAGGATATAAATCATTATTTTATTTGTTCAGCAAGAGTTTAAACATTATAAATTTTCACTGGAAATTATCAGCAAATTTAGAATTGAAATTCAATGTTGAAAATATCAACAAAATATCAGAAAAGTAAGTGCTGACAATTAATTGGTTTGTGGCATTACTTGAATAGTACCACCTCTGCCTGACTTGTATTCTACCAAGTGTCAATTTACATGGCTCTGTACATGTGATACATACATTTCTTAACTATCTTTAATAGTTGAATATTAATGTTGCATTTTATTGTGATTTATACCTTGGTATTATAAAAAATTGAAAATAATATCAAACAAATATTAAGATTATTTGCAAATATTTAAGACTTCACCAATTGAGTCAATTGATGGTATCAAGTGAGGCTTAATGTTGCACAGCTGAAGTCATCCTCAGGTGTCAATAGAGACATACAGGATGACACAGAGAAGACAGCTTTCATCAAGGACTCTTGACATATGACATTTCTAAGAACTGATAAACTATACAATGCAAAATTGAGCTTTAAGGTTCAAAAAGTTAAATTGTTATAACTTCTAATGTATAGACTACTAAAAGTAGTATCTAACATTGTAAGGAGGGTGAAAATCTATTACTAATGCTGATTTTCTGCAAACAGAAAAAATTATATTATCAGTAGAAATTTATGGTAGGAAAGAAACTTCCTGGGGTGGAAAATTAAAAAAAATGTCACGTGTGTGGAAATTTTGAATATAATGTTATATTTATGATAAAACTTTGAATAAAAATTTTCAGCTTACCAGAAGCAGGTTGAAGGATATAAGAAATTCATTATTAAATAAATAAATAAATATATATATATATATTCATTGTAGAGGGCAGGATAAATTTATTATTTCTATAGTTTTGCCATATTGTTGGAAATCAGAAATTAAGCTAAATAAAAGGACACATTTTAATTTATGATCTCACAATTGATTATTATAAATGTATGGATATTTAGAAGTCAATCATTGGAATAATAAGGTTGTAAACGTTGCAGTGTTTGGTGATTGTTGCCCACTTAATAATAAGACAACTGGTCATGAAATTCATATACGATGCCTTCAGAATATACAAAAGTTTATTTTCTAATAGAAAGAATTTTTAAACTTAATTGATGTTAGAGAGACACTTAGGACCAATTTACAAAGGCTTAAAACAAGTTCACTGCCAAAAACTGAATTTGACTTTAATAGAATACAGCAGTAAAATTGCACTTCTGAAAGAAATATAAAACTGACAAGCATGACCCTAAAGTTTAAGGTGAATTAGTAGAGATTTTACTATATACAGAGGTGGTCAAAAGTAGGTTTACAGTTGTGAGTACATTTCTTCTTGTACTATTATTTATTCATCAATTATTATATTATTTATTTATATAATTTGTCTTTTTCCATACAAACAACTGTAAACCTACTTTTGACCACCACTGTATTGTCACATATGTCTTTGGAGAATTGTTTAAAAAAGCTTAATGAGGAAGAGTTAAAACTAAAACACTTTCAAAACTGTCAGTTCTTCACAAGCTAATAAACATGTAGATTTAAAATATTAGCAAATGTTCCAGATATTTTTTAATAAAAAGAAGGCTTAACAATGGGAACACTGTGTGCTTTATCAGAAGCACATTGAACTATGTTATTGTGCTGTATTAGTTGTGACTGAGGAATATCTGGAGAAGCCTCAAAAACTGGGAGTCATATCAAGTGATTTTTTTAAATACATATATGATGGTGAATGAAGTATTTGTTGATAATGATTTTCTGACGTAACTTTTGTTTGAAATTTCTTTACTGTTTTCCATTTTTTCGAGGAATTGCTTTTAAAGAACTTTAATGTCAAAACCATGGAACAATGGTTTTAATCCTTTAGGACTCATAAATTTCTAATTTATGGGTTCTCCTTAAGTACACTTAATCATAGATAAAAATATTTAGCATATAACACATTTTATTTTACTGAAACATACCTATTTCACAAAAACAATACCAATGCACCTTTTATTTTGCAAAAATTCTTTCTTTTATTTTTTTCAAGTAAAAAATAAATGTCAAAAATAAGAATAACAGACTTCTGGCCAAGATGGAAGCATACGTAGGTACACTTCGCCTCTTCGCACAACCAAAAAAAGGACAATAACAAATTTTAAAACAAAAAATAACCAGAACTGCCAGAAAGTAAAAATGTATGGAAGTTCAATAACCAAGGAGTTAAAGAGGAAACATTCATCCAGACTGGGAGAAGGGGCGGAGATGGGCAGCCAGGCAGAGATGGACAGCTGGGGTAGAGAGAACCCTTGGAAAGGTGGCGCTGGTGGACTGGGTGGGACAGTGGATGATGGAGCGGGCAGTCCCACTTTGAGTACAGATAAACTGGGAGGAACAACTGGGGAGTGAGACAGACCATGCAGCCTGTGGTTCCAGTGCAAAGAAATTAAGCCTCAAAACCTCTGACTGAAAAATCCTGTGTGGGTTGAGGTGCCAGGAGAAACTCCCAGCCTCACAGTAGAGTTCGTTGGAGAGACTCACAGGGTCCTAGAATGTACATAAACCCGCCCCCCGCCCCCCCCCCCCCGCCAGGAATCAATACCAGAAGGGCCCAATTTCCTTGTGGGTAGCAGAGGAAGTGACTGAAGGCCCGCCAAGAGCTGAACAAGCCACACTGTTCCCTCTCTGAACCCTCCCCCCGCATACAACATCATATTGCAGCAAAAGGGTTGCCCTGCCCTGGCAAATACCCAAGGCTCCGCCCCTTATTATGTAACAGGCATGATGAGATAAAAAAAGTACTACCCAAATGAAAGATGAGATCAAAGCTCTAGAAAAAATACAGCTAAGCAATGAAGAGACAGCCAATCTATCAGATGCAGAGTTCAAAACACTTGTAATCAGGATTCTCACAAAAATGGTTGAGTATGGTCCCAATAAAAAGTGAAGGCTACGAAAAGTGAAATAAAGGAAAACATACAGGGAACCAACAGTGAAGGGAAAGAAACTGGGACTCAAATCAATGGTTTGGAGCAAAAGGAACAAATATACATTCAACCAGAACAAAATGAAGAAACAAGAATTCAAAAAAATGAGGGGAGGCTTAGGAACCTTCGGGGCAACTTTAAACATTCCAAAAACTGAATCATAGGGGTGCCAGAAGGACAAGAGGAAGAGCAAGAAATTGGAATCTTATTTGAAAAAATAGTAAAGGAGAACTTCCCAAAACTGGCAAAGGAAATAGACTTTCAGGAAGCCTGGGAAACTCAGAGTCCCAAAAAAGTTGGACCCAAGGAAGCACACAGCAGGGCACATAATAATTACATTACTGAAGATTAAAGATAAGGGGAGAATTTTAAAAGCAGCAAGCAAAAAAAGTCAGTTACCTACAAAGCAGTTCCCTTAAGACTATCAGCTTATTTCTCAAAAGAAACCTTGCAGGCAAGGAGGGACTGGAAAGAAGTATTTAAAGTCCTGAAAAGCAAGGCCCTATATCCAAGATTACTCTATCCAGCAAAGCTATCATTTAGAATGGAAGGGTAGATAAAGTGCTTCCCAGGTAAGGTCAACTGAAAGGAGTTCATCATCACCAAGCCCTTATTATATGAAATGTTGTTAAAGGGACTTACCTAAGAAGAAGAACAAGATAAAAAAAACTATAAACAGTAAAATGACAACAAACTCACAACTATCAACAACTGAACCTAAAACAAAACCAAAAACAAACTAAGCAAACAACTAGAACGGAACAGATTCACAGTAATAGAGATCACATGGAGGATTATCAGCAGGGAGGAGGAGGAGAAGGGGGAGAATGTGGGAAAAGGTACAGGGAATAAGAAGCATAAATGGTAAGTACAAATGAAGAACTCACATGCCTGAATACCTGAAAGAAAAACAATCCAATTAAAAAATGGGCAAAGGACCTGAACAGACACTTCTCTAAGGAGGATATACGGAAGGCTCATAGACACATGAAAAAATACTCAACATCACTAGCCATTAAAGAGATGCAAATTAAAACCACAACAAGACACCACTTTGCACCCATCAGAATGGCCATCATCAACAAATCAACAAACAACATACCGTGTTTGGTGTGGCTCAGTGGATTGAGTGCTGGCCTGCAAAATAAAGGGTGTCTGGTTCAATTCCCAGTCAGGGCACATGTCTGGGGTGTAGGCCAAGTCCCCAGTAGCAGGTGTGCAAGAGGCAACCACACATTGATGTTTCTCTCTCTCTCTTTCTCCTTCTTTTCCCCTCTCTCTAACAATAAATAAATAAAATCTTAAAAAACAAATGGACAACAAGTGCTGAAGAAGGAGAAAAGGGAACCGTAGTACACTGTTGGTGGGAATGAAGACTGGTACAGCCACCAGTGGAAAACAATATGGAATTTCCTCAAAAAACTAAAGATGGTATTGCTTTTCAATCCAGGAATTCCACCGCTGGGATTAGAGCCTAGGAATCCCAGATCACAAATTCAAAAGAACCTATGCACCCCAATGTTCATAGCAACATAATTTACAATAGACAAGTGTTAGAAACAACATAAGTGCCCATCAGTAAATGAGTGGATCAGAAAACTGTGGTACATTTACACAATGGAATATACACAGCAGAAAGAAAAAAGGAATCCTACTCTTTGTGACAGCATGGATGGAATTGGAGAGCATTATGCTAAGCGACATAAGCCAGGCGGTGAAAAACAAATACCATATGAGCTCACCTATAAGTGGAACCTAATCAACAAAACAAACAAATGAGCAAAATAGAACCGGACACATGGAAACAAAAGAACAACTGACAGTGAGCAGTGGGGAGGTTGGAGGGGTGTAACAAAGGAAAGAAGTGGAAGGAACAAGCTAAGGAACATGAATCAAGGGCTCATGGGCAGTGTTGGGAGGTGACTGTGAGAGTGGGGGAGGACGGGACAGGAGAGAGTAATGGGGAGAAGGGGGGCCAACTGTAACTGAAGAACAGTAAAAAAGATACCCAGATGACGTGGGATTTTTAATTTAGATAACACTTAGCTTGCTACCTAAAACACAAGAGTTTAAAAAGAATAAAATTTGCAGCATAAATTATTTAAAGAGTGTCAGGATGTTGACATCATTGCACAACTGAATTATTGCAGGTGCTGATTTAGGATGACACATACAGGACAGCCTTGAACCAGAACTCTCTTTCTACTTTATAAAATTTCTGAGAAGTGATGAAACATGGAGCCCTCAGTTTAACTTTAAGTAACAAAACATTATGATTAATTTGTGATGTTTTATATAATATACTCTCTGACTCTCTAAGGTGCAGAGTAGATAACAGAATCAAATTCTCATATTTCCTCTGGGCAAAGAAGGTGGCCAATTTGTGATAGTGAGAACCTTAAGAGGCAAATAAATTCTAGCTCATTCAAAGCAATATTAATTATTTATTGAATATCTCATCTATGTCTACAGAGAAATTATTTTTTTTTAAATAAAAGTTGTCTTATTCTTTACCTTCAAGATAGAGCATGAATTATATATAGTTTTCCTAACTAGGCAAGTTCTTGAGAAACATTAAACACTTTAATTTTGGGGTAATGTAAGTCATTATTTTTCAGTGGTCACCATTGTTGCTATGCCCTGTGACAATTCAGAATTTCTATTGACTTGGAAGATCTATCTCCTGGGACTAGGCTCAGTATTGGACACAAGAGAGAAATGCTATTTACCGTGAATCTATGTGCTGCAGAAACAGCAACAGAGATATTATAAAGGAGTGCTTTTCTTTTTAAAAGTTAGCATCAGTAGTAATGGGATCTCTCCAATTACTTGAGGAATTACATAGGAAACCTGAATGATTGATAGAAGCTTCCTCCCTTATAACAGTGTTGATTTTGAGACCCTAACATCATTTAATGAGACACTTCTTCAATCTTTTCTTTCCCTATCAATCCGTTTTAGAATAAGTAATTTTTCCAAGTTATCTCCAATCATTCATCCCCATCTTCTTTAGTTAATAGCAGGGCTATAAAAGCACTGGTGCTTAAAGATATGACTTTTGTATGAAGACAGTGTTAAGCTTTACTAAGTTCTTAGCTTTTTCAGTTCAAACACTGTACTCATGAAAACAATTCATACTTTCCATTGTCTTTTTAGGACTGAGAGAAATAAAAAGTACCTTCAGATTTGTTTTGCAGTTCCAATTTCCTTGGAAAGGCTTTACAACATAAATTCCATGCCTTTTATTTCTTTTTATCTTCAGTGATGAAAGTAAAACCCAAGGAAACATATGCTGTATGGTATTCAATCTTCGAGATTTTCCTATTTAAGCTAGGACTCATAGAAACAGAGAAAGAGGTCCAGAATCATAATGTAACTGCTTGCTTTATTTTTATCTTCTCATTTATTATTAATTCAGTCACTATTTTAAAGCACTTTTTTTGTGTTAAGAACTGTGCTAATTCCTGGTTACCTCTGTAGACAGACAGGCATGGTTTTTATTGTTAGGGTAGAGTTTAAAGAGGAGTGAATAAGCCATATCACTAGAACTCTGTACAAGCTGTGGTGTGGCTATACTTCACCTAGTCTGGTGCACAGCCCAGCCTTAGAGAATCCAAGAGAGAATTCTTGGAAAAGTGCCATCTGATCTGTGCTCTACATTATCTAAATTAGCCAGGTAGAGTGGGGACAGTACAAAGATCTTATTTATTCATTACCTTCTGTAAAACAAGTGTTCATTTTATGTAAGAACTTTTGTAAACTCTTAAAAATGGTCCAGGTGCTGTATTATGAGACTGTGAATAAGGAAATACAAAACGTTTTGTTTGTTCTGAGTCAGGTCTACACTATAGACTCCATTATAGCTCATAGAGACAAACTATTCAACGATTGATGATGGAATGATTAGATATTACCATAAAATCATTTAAAAATAATCCTCATTTTGCCTCAATAGTGTCTGCTGATGTGTTTATAATAAACTAAATAATTTCAAATACTTATTTCTTAGCTGTTTTATTCATTGGTTGGTCTCTTGATTCTTGTGCCAGTGTTGAGATTAATTGTAATTGTACTAATTATAAAAGTTGATAACATTTATGAGCACTTACTATATACCAGGGATTATACAAAAAGCATCATATATTTTATTGAATTCAATGCATACAAAACATTTTTTGTGGTGTTTACTCTTTGGCTTGTTTGCAATAAATTGTATGGTGTTCTATCATTTTGCATGCTCTGAAATAATTTATATACAATGGGAATTATGAGTTCCTTAATGTTTTAAAGAGTTTGAGTCATTTGGCATTTGAGGTAATTTTAGAGCAAATTGACCAATGGAGACTTTTTTCTTTTTTGGTTTCTCTCTCCATTATTATTAGATTATTCAGATTTTCTACTCCCTATTGAGTTAATCACAGAAACTTATCAATTTGTAATTTTCAAATTTATTAGCATAGCATTATAAAAATATTTGATTATAATTAAAATACAGAATATATTAAACTTTCATTTTCATTTGTAATTCTGTCAATTAAATGTTTCCCTTTTCTGTGTTAGACTTGTGTTTGTTTTTCCCTAAGAACTAGCTCTTAATAGCAGTTCTCTTTTTATAATGTTTTCTAATCCACTGATTAGAAAATTGTACAATTTTCTTAGGCTTGTAGAACTCATTTGCCTTAATTTTTAAATATTATACAAATTTACAATAGTGAATATGATCTGAGTATAGCTTTGCCAAATATCATGTAATTAGCTTGTTTAAAATAGCGTATAATTAGGATTTTGACTATGTACTTTCTTCAATAATTAGTATGTAAATTGAAAATATGATTGATTGAAGCTTTATTATTGAACTTTTGTTCCTTTTTATTTTTTGGTTTTTATTGCAGTCTTCATAGAGACTTTTTACATTGAGGAATCTAATAAAGTTTTACTAATTGCAAGATCAAAGTTTTAAATTATTCCACTGATTTTTAATAAAATGTTTATTCCCTATTTGTGTATAGCTTTAGCAATAAATCACCTTGATTATATAATAGTGACAATACTATGAAATATATATTATAATGTACTATCATTGTTATTATGTATACATATTTAAAAGATTTTATCTACTTATTTTTAGACAGAGGGGAAGGGAGGGAGAAAGAGAGGGAGAGAAACATCAATGTGTGTTTGCCATCAGGTTTGCAGGACAGAACTCAATCCACTGAGCCACACCAGGCAGGGTTTACTGTTATATTATATCCAAACATTTGAGTATATAATATCCAAATATTAATAATATATTACATATTTTTCATATCCATGCGTGATTCCTTTTCCCTTCTAGATGAGTGAGGGTAAATAGCTCATGTAACCTTTTCTTTTCTGAGTCCAACTTCTCAGCTCAGTGTTGTTCTGTTCTTTGCTTAATGGAAACTTTTCCTGGGGATTAGGTACATCATTTATCACTTGTTTTTGTTCTCAGCTCTATTAGCATTTTACATTTCACTATTGTTTCATAGATATTTCATTGAGCATGTGTCAAAGACCAAATCTAGTGCTGTGAGCTAGTTTCCTTTTTTATTCATTTTTATTTTTTTTAATTCTCACTGAGGATATGTTTACTATTTTAGAGAGAGAGAGAGGAAGCAGAATAGAAAGAAAGAGATCAACGTAAGGGAGAACTTTGACTGGTTCCCTCCCAATGTGCCCCAATGCGGGATGGCCCACAATCTAGGTCTATGTCCTGACTGGGAATCAAAACCCACAACATTTTTTGGTGTATGATGTCTCAACCAACTGAGCCACCTGACAAAGACCTTTATTTTTTCCCTTTGCTATAGTTATACATGCCTTAATTCACTTTACATACATTTATTAAATCTCTACTATATGCCATAAACAACATGATATTGAGTTGTATGTTTGTCATGCCATTGAGTATACTTGAATTCATGAAAGTGTTAAATAACGGATTTACATTGTTTCTTCCCAGTCATCCACCTGATCTTTTTCACTGATTAAAGAAATAACTTTTTATCTTTGACTTTATTATTCTTAATTATTATTATCTATATTATTCAGAAGTTATTTAAAAGCAAACATTAAGGACATAGTTTTTTGCAGAGTTTTTTACTACTTTGTCAACCTCGATTTGTTTCTTTTTTTACACATTTTACAAAGGTAGTATAATTAATTTTTGTTAAATAAATTGTGACTTTTAAAATAAAATATATACCAAGTTTTATATAAATTTAAAACTCAAGCCCTAGTGGTTTTTATTTTTTATTTATTTTGTTGGTAGCAAAAAAGCTAACAAATAAGCTATGTTGTGGTGCTTAACTATGTTAAGCTATCTGTGTTAATGGAGTTTTTGTGACAAAAGGATTTACAAAATCTGATTAACTGAATTTAATTATTTTTTTCTTGAATGATTGTTAGGATGGTAGAAAATTACTACTGATCTCCACTTTCAAGTTACACATTCACCAGCAATTACTTCACCTAAATGCATTGAAAATAAATACCTTATGATCTCTCCTATCGGTGGAACCTAATTAATGAAACAAATAAGCAAGCAAAATATAACCAGAGACACTGAAATGAAGAACAAACAGACAGTAACCAGAGGGGAGGGGAGAATGGGGAAAAGAAGGGAAAGGGTCGTCAAAAAACATGTATAAAGGACCCATGGACAAAGCCAAAAGGGGGAAGGATTAGGGTGAGAATTGGGGGTGGGTGGGGTGGGGGAAACTGGTGGGGGAATGGAGGACAACTGTACTTGAACTATAATTTAAAAAAGTAAATAAATGCTACATCACAAAAAAATAATGCTCTGAATTGAAAATTGATGTGACAGCCACTACACTACTACAAATAAAAAGACCAGAGGCACGGATACATGGAACAGACTGGCAGATTTCAGAGGGGGAAGGGGTGGAAAGGACTTGAGGAACTGAGCTAAAGTACACACATAAATGTACGTAGTCATAGACCATGAACACAGGCAACAATGCGGTGAAGGCCAGGGGTGCAGAAGCTGGGTGGAGGGGGCAATAGGAGGGAATGGGGGACATCTGTAACATTGCCAATGATTGAAAATTAAAAAAAGAAGCATTTCATTGAGAAAATATGTCTATGGAGCATAAAGGGTGGAGGATTATCAGACTTCAGGTCACTATGATGCATGGAGCTCTTGGAGGAGTAAACCCACTAAGATGACATTTGTACTGAATGACAACAACTGGACTACGGGGGCCACTATAATCAGCCTGTATGTGTCTGTGTTGTTGTTTTTATTTGTCATTTTTCTTGGGCTTCAAGCCTGATCATTATTTGCTCTATTTTCCATTAGGCCATCCTGACCAAAAGTCAATAGCTAAGTCAATTCCAGTTTAATTACTGTTAAAAATACCCTTTATTATTGCATTTCAGTGTCCTTTTAAATTTTTTTTTCTGCCACTAGATCTACCCACTTCAAGCAACTTTCCCTATACCTAAGATTCAGTAATCTCTTTAAACACTTTAATCACATCACTCAAAAGCCTTTGATGGTGCTTAGCCAATGTAGTTCAAGATCCACAGCTGGATATTCAAGGTTTTCCATAGTCTTGATTCTTAAGATTCTTCTTACTTCCAATACACAAATCTTAAATCTTGTCAAATATACACTGTCCTCCTGTGCTTATCCTTTTATTCTTTTGATTGCATTGTTTTAATTTTAGTTGGTTATAAAAATTTGACCAGGAATAAACTAGAGATTGAGTTTGTAATATATTATGAACAAACAACTGTATCTTTAGAAATCAATTCTGAAGAAAAATTTTATTTACTTCTCCATGTACCCAGTGTTCTAGTTGAGCATATTGTTTGCTCTCCCTGGCATGTTTTACACATTTCTTTTTTCTTTTTTTATGTCTAGTTTTTATTATGGAATTAAAAGCTTTTTGAATTAAAGCACAGTTGATATACAATATTATATTAGTTTCAGGTGTATAACATAGTGAGATTTATACATTTACATATTTTACGAAGTGATCACCACAAAAAGTTCACTATCCATCTGTCACTGTACAGTTATGATATTACTAATGTTCCCTATGCTGTACTTTACATCTCCATGACTTATTTATGTTATAAGTTTTTAACTCTTAACCATCTTTATCTTTTTGTCCATATCCCTACCACCCAATGTTCTGTCAGTTATCAGTTTTTCTGTACCTATTGGTTGTTTGTTTTGTTTGTCCATTTCTTTAGCTTTTTTAGATTTCATACATAAGTGAAACAATAGTGTTTGCCTTTCTCTGACTTATTTCACTTAGCACTATACCCTCTAGGGCTATCAATAATGACTTTAAATAGAAATTGACTAAATGCTCTGTTGAAAAACATAGGGTGACTAATTGGATAAAAAAACAAGACCTCTACATATACTCCAAACCTCTACATGAGACTCCAGATTGAAAGACACATGGAGACTGAAATTAAAGGAGTGGAAAAGATATTTCATGAAAGTGGAAATGAAAAAGAGATGATGGGATAGCAATACTTGTATTAGACAATATATACTTTAAAGCAAAGGCTATATAACAAGACAGAAAGAAGGACTCAGTAATTCCACTTCTGAGGGCTTATCAGGAGAAAATGAATCATTAATTCACAAAGATATATGCACTTCTATGTTCACCTCAGCATTATTTACAATAGCCAAGTTATTGAAGCAACCTAGGTGTTCATCAACAGATGAACAGATAAAGATGAAGTAGATATATGTATGTGTGTGTAATATCCCAATATTCATGCTAGGATATTACTCAGCCATGAAAAACAATGTTTTATGAATTTCTGAGAAAGAAAACTGTTACCTGCACTGTAAGGAACTCCTGTCCATTTAGAAAATATCTGCTTGTGTAAAACTATTTAATAAAAACCAAGTTCTCTTAAATGACACTCCAAAATCAATTTATCCTGTCCCGGCTGAGTAGCTCAGTTGGTTACAGCATTGTCTCCATACACCGAGGTTGTAGGTTTTGTCCCTAGTGAGCGCAAATACAAGAAGCAACCAATAAATGCACGAATAAGTGGAACAACTTGACCTCTCTCTCTCTTTTTCTTGAAATCAATAAATTTTAAAAAATTGGCAAAACAAATTAATCCTTCATCTCTGTAGGAGTAACGAGGATTGCTTACTTTGTTTTAGAATATGTCCTTTTTTTCTAAATCACAAAGACATTGAAAATTCATGTTGTGCAGTATTGTGAATCATGTTAATGCAACTGTAAGGCCAATTATAGATTAATAAATAAATGAATGAAAATGAATAAATAAGAATTCTGCATTTTCAATGGCTTTACTTATGCATGCATTTAAAGATCTTTATGAAGGGAAAGAAAATAAAGATTCTTCTAGAGGAGAATTGGTTTCTAAAAACACAGTGGCTTCTTTATAATATTTCATGACCTTCATCTCTAGTTTATTCTTGATCATATTTCTGTATCCAATTAAAATAAAACATTTCAATCAAAAGAATAAAAAGATAGGCAAAGGAGGACCTTGTATATTTGAAAAAGTTTGAGATTTTATCATATAATATATGGGGACTATGAAAAGTTTAAAGCAGGACTTAGAATCATTAGTTTTATAGTTTAGATGAAGACCTTGTAGGATGGTGGAAGTGATGAATTGGAGCTAAACAAAACTTGCAGTAAAGATGTCAGTTAGTCCATAATTAAATGATTTGATGTGAACAAATAAAATGGCAGAGCAAAATAGAATGGGAGGAATGGTTTAGTGCCAGTTTGGAAGTAAAGCTGATGAGATTAGCTTACTGATTAAATGTGAGCAGATATGGAAAACTTAGTTAATTGAAATTTTTAGATTGGGAAACTGGGTGGTTAGAGATGCTACCAAACTAGACAAACCCATATTGATAACATACTGTTTGGGGTACTGTATAAGGCATGAAGGGTAGTTAAAATAAATTTTCAAAAAGGCATGCTTTTGTTCTGAGTAGCTTACAGTCTAGTGGTAAGAATGCTGAGCTCTAGCATAAGACAGTGTATGAAAACTGAGGCCAAGGTCTAGGTCTTATTTGCTGTTATGACTTGATGCATAGTAAGTGCTCAATATTTGCTGGCCCAGCTAACGTTGGGAGGGAGAAAGGGACGAAAAGTAAGCGCTCTGCATTTGTTATGCACAATAACCGATTTTCTCTGTTATAGTCTTCTTGACATGAGGCATACTTTTGAGGCAATGCCTATTTTCATAATATGTCAGATGGTGGGCTTTAGATATGATTTCCAGCAGTTTTTTCTCCAACTGATTTATTGTTGTTTCATGAATGACTTGAAGGTTTCTTTACACTTTTTCTTCAGACAAGTGAGCTCTGAAACACAAAAACTGCCCTGAAGCCTAAAGCAAACTCTTGACTTAACAATAAACACTGAATTACTATTTTTCCAGCTACTGAATGTCAGTGGATCTTTTGAAGTTTCTTGCCCCTTTTCTTGTAAGAATCAAAAGAAGATCTAAGCTACTTCTACTTGTGCACACATGCACACACATCTTCGAGGGAGTAGAAATTGATGCTCAGTTGATGATGTTGAAAGATAAAAAATGTTATTTCTTTCTTTGAAAAACTTCCAGTCAAAGAAAATAAGGCTCACAGGCAGTAAGAATGAGGAAATGCACCTAAAAGTTTTGAGATTTACTCCAGTAAAATATTCTCTTAAAAATAGTTTTATAAAAGTTGAACTTAAAATGAAGTACATTAGCCCTCTGCCACTTTAAATTGGTTTATCACTTTTTTCTTATAAGTTTTAATGCCTCTAGCTTTCTAAACCCAAAGCAAAAACAATCATTTACCAATCCAGGTTGGAGTCTATAAGCGGCATATAGATATTTATGTATACAGGTCTGCCAATAATATTGATAAAATATTTTCATAAATCTTTTCTAAAGCAATGGAAAAATACTGAAAAAGTGTACTTGCTGCCTGGTGAAATGCTATTTAACCACAAGAGTTGGCAAAATGGACACACAAGTAGTGTAATAATAGTTCTTTGATTGCTTTTGCTAATAAACTTTTCCATTTCCTTAAATAAAAGAATTGCTGGTTCACTTTTAATGTGGCATTCCTGATGCTTACCAAGTGTTATGGGCTTTTAGAAGGAAAAAAATTGAATATAGATATACGCAATGTCCCACTTTCTCTCATGCTTATTATTTCTAATCTCAAAAAGAGTAGACTGGCTGAACATTACAACATGTTCTTTTATTGATTAGACATATAGCAAATATATAACACCAGCAATTAATAAATGGGCTAGTATGTAGATTAAAGTCATAGTTTTATTGTAGTTAGTACTGACTCTTATAAAGTTTACCTCTTAATAGTTTCAGTCATACTTAGTATATTGTAAGCTCCTGATTAGAAGTCTATATTATAACATACTAATAAGGAATGTAAAGAATACATGTTCCTTGATGAACGACAATTTAAAAAGAGAAATGTAAAGAATAATGGAATTTTAAAGTACTTGGAATTAATAGGATAACAATGGGAAAATTACATTAGTTATTTCTTTTACTATAAAAGCTGCTTATAGAATGCCAACTATAGACAAACTAATAGTGAAATGAATTCACTTGAGGTTTAGAACTCCACCAGTTATAACTCTGAAATCTGTTGTTGTAATTGAATTTATTGATTGAGCACCCAACCAAGAATCGAATGCAGTAGCTCTTGGCTAGAACTGAAGTGCGTGTGTGTGTACTTTAATAACGTCTTAGGAAATGAGTAAGAAAAATGAGAAAAGCCAGAATTAGCTCATATAGCAGTTTCTCTTGTTATATTCTGTTCATCACAGGATCTATAAAAGTGCATTTAATGTGGAATTTTCCAAAAAGTATTTGACCACAGGATTCTTTGGGTATGTGAATTCCCAGCAACTCAGAATTAATTATCAACAATGACAAATCATTGTTAAATGCTGGTCTAGTCCATGGTTCCAGACTACCGGAGATTTTCCATAAATCAAAGAAAAAGTGTTTACATTTATATATAGTCTGGTGATTAAGAACACATTCTCTGAAGATAGGCTGCTTGGTTTAAACTATTAGCTCCAGTATTTGTTAGCTGTATGGTCTCTGGTAATCCACCTAAATACTTTTTGTCTTAGATTTCTCTCATTAGGATAACAAATATAATGACATCCTAGGACTGTTGTGGAGTTTGAATGAGTTAACACGTAAAAAGCACTAAGTACAGTGGCTGACACATTGTATGCACCATATAAGCATTTGCTCTTTTTATTTTTTAGTGGTAGTGGTAGTACGGTATCACCCCTGACATTTTGCCTTTATTCATTTACCTATTCATTTTTCTTGTACCTTTTGTCTTTATCTTTCCCTTTTATCACTGCTTACACTGTACTTAATAGGTCAAAAGATTCCTAAAAAAGTTTTCTGTGAATTTTGTCAATGGCATGGAAATTAATAAATGTTCTTAAAGGCTATAATAATCTTAAAAGACTACAAAGGTAAAAACAAAACCAAGTGAAAACTCATAGTCTATACTGTGAAATTGAAATACCTCATTGCTTCTGAGTTCTGTTAACCTGTTCTGATGATTTCACTTTTTTTTTAAATATCTCACCTGAGAATATATTCCTTGATTCCAGAGAGAGGAAAAAACCATCGATGTTAGAAACTTTGGCTGCCTCCCATCAGCTGCCTCTCTGCCTTCCTTATGCACACTGATAAAACCACAATCCAGGCATGTGCGCTGACCAAGAATCAAATCTGTAGCCCTTTGCACTATGCCTGGGTGTCCAACCTATTGGTGTTTCTGGGCCACAGTTGGAAAAAGAAGAGTTTTCTTGGTCCATACATTAAATACACAAACACTAATGAAAACTCATAAGCAAAAAACATGTTTTTAAATAAATTTACGATTTTGTGTTGGGTAGCATTCATAGCCTGGGCCACATGTGGCCAGCGGGCCATGGTTTAGACACCCCGCTAGCAACAGCGCTCCAACCAACTAAGCAACCCTGCCGGGGCTGATTTCACTTCTTTTCTAATTTGTTTCTTCCATCAGGTTATGATGCCAAATTTCCATGATCTATTTTAATCCAATCCATCTAATACAAATATTTGTTTATGTTGTAAGAAAATGTATACGAGCCATTTACACTAAATTGTAATTACCTCTTGAATTTTCTTCTGGATATTTTTAATCTACATTATTCTTAAAAGTAACTGAGCTAATATTCTGGAGTCCCTAAACATCTTGAACTGAAATTTCACCTTCAAGCAAATATTTTTGTCCCAACTAGGCAATTTTTTAATGGAGTATCTCCTCTTTTTTTACTTGTCTTTATTAAATTTCTTGGGGTGACATTGGTTAATAGGGTCATGTAGGTTTCAAGTGTACATTTCTGTGATACTTGGTCTGTATATCGCATTGTGTGCCCACCACCCAAAGTCAAGTCATTTTTCATCACCATATACTTGACCCCCTTTACCATTTACTATCCCTCTTCCCTCTGGTAATCACCATATTGTTGTCTGTGTCTATGAGTTTCAGTTTTATATCCACCAACTAGGCAATTTTTATTCTTTTGTATTTCACCCCACTACTCTCACTCTTTCCTTATTAACAAGAAATCTCAACTAAATATGACACAAAACTTTCCTTCATTCTTTGAACTTCTTTATACACTTGTCTCAGTGTAGAAAATTTACCATTAATGATGCTTGAGTGGGAAGAGAGGAAGTCTCTCAGACAGCAACATGAGGAAGAGCTTATGTGAGGGAGTCAAGCAGCTTCTTAATGTGACCTCAGTGAGTTCCTCAATTCTTTTACAACTTTTGTTTATACATTTTAAAGTTAGAAAAAATAAAACCAAATGAGTTTTCTCTGTGTACTCCAATTACCCCTTTTACTCTCAGATATTCTGGTTTGGTCAGCAAATCATATGGCCACATAATTGATAAAGATTGCAACTTGTACCATTACTTTTTGGTGATGGCACTTGTTAGTACCTTTTGCCAGAACAACTATAAGATATAAAATGTTCCAGTTTGAGTTTTGTCTCTTCTATTAAGTGGTAACTACCAGGAAGTTGTAGTAACTACCAGGAGGAAAAAGATGAGCAATGAATAGATAAAACATGCAAATTAGACAGTAATTTTCTGAATATCTCAGAAATGACTGTGTTATTTTGCTGTCAGGCAAGCAGGCATGTCACAAATCTGATTATTTATTCCATAATTTGTGTGCCTGGTTATTTCTGTAATGTTTCCCCCCCTTTTTGTCATTGTGTTCATATGTACAGCCATTTGCTTCTTTTTAATTTGATTGGTGTATTACATTATTTTTGCAGAGATAGTAATACCAAACATTGTATTTGCTCCTCTACATTTTTTAGCCCCTTTACAATTAGGTGGGATCATGGAGAACAGTTCTGGCCAAAAATTGTGAAAGGCATGCTATTTGTCACTTTCAGGCTGACTTTTTGTAAGAGGTATTGCCGTTCCATCTAGTGTACATCCTAGAGAGTGGATTTCCATTGAGCTGTCTATAGCACAGCCCCTGACCATCTGCCAGAGACGTTCTGTGACTGCAAAACACCTTTTGGTACTTAAAACTGCAGAGATTTGGAGGTTATTGCTTACACAAGCATCATCCAACCTGTCCAGACTAATACAGAAGCTGGTACCAAGAGAGATATGCTGCTATGACAAACAAACCAAAATCTCTGATTATATAGCTATAGGTTTAGTGGCCACTGAGAAAATGGCTATTAAGCTAGAAAGGTAGCAGTCAATTTTTATAATAAGCTTTTTAAAATTTAGAACTGCTTAAGATTTACAGAAATAATCTTTTTTTTTTTTTTTGCAGAGGAGAAATATTTGTAAAATTGAAGCCTGTGGTAATTTGGGAAGCACATGTGGCTCTCTGGGAAGTTTGAGTATTAATAATGTGTGCTGGTTGTTTTTTGGTTTTATTTCACAAGATATTACAAGAGGTTATTTCAGCAAAGAAATTGTCCATTTGCAGCTTAATGAAAGGGAAGGAAGACATTAGGCCTCTCACAGTTAAGAGCTGATTGCTTAGACACCTAGCTGCAATAAGCTTGAGAAAGCCATTTGGAGAAACCTACTCAGTACAACCTTTCAACTAATTAAAATGCTTACGGGTGAAATTAAACTAAGGATTGAAGTCCAGAAAAAAAAACACATTCTTTTTTAAACTGAAACCCAAGGGACTCAATACACCTCCATTAAATTTAGACAAAGTGAGAGTTATAGGGGTGAGAAAGCAAATAAATATTTCCTAGGTGAATTATGTCTCAAAGAGAATGTTAGGTGCATTTACTGGCACTTGAGGCCAACTGGAGTGGACTAGATAAGAAACGCTATTAAGTTTCTGAAACAATTATATTGCCAAATAAACCATTGAACTAAGGCTTATATCAGTTTTAGGTTAAGTTATGCTGCTGCAACAAACAACTGAAAAATGCTAGTAGCTCACAATAAGCAAAGCTCATTTCTCCTTTGTACCATGTGACCATCACAGTTGGCTGTGACTCTGCTCCAGGACGTCTTCCCTCTGGGTCCCATTTGGAACAACCATTCTCTGGTGCATTGCAAATCGAAGTGGCAGAGGGCACAGAGAGAACAGAGGCATGTCCTACCTGAGACGTAACACATTCCACTTCTCACGTGATCTTGGCTAAAACAATGATAAACTCAGAGATTAGCAGGGTGGGACATATGATTGCCTTGCATGGAGAGGCAGTGAAAACTGGAAACGGTCATGGAGATGACTATACACTACCAATATTCTATGGACAGCCATCAGGCTCAGAAAGTTGCACAGCCACAGTGAAAGTTTTTCTTTCCAATGATCAGTTCAGCTGTGGACAGGGAAAGTCAAGATAAAGGAATCAAGGATCATTTCCCACCCCAGTGGAGGGTGCCCTCACAAAAATATGTGTTCAGTGGGATTTTGGAATTGGTAGAAAAAAATCACTACTGTGCATTTCCTGTTTTTAACTCCAAATGGAAATTTCTACTATTGCTTTTCATTAGAGAGGCAGTAGCAGGTTTTTTTAGTACATAAATCTTTAGACCTAGAGAAGTTGCATATGTGCTAATACAGAGATGGCTGCATATCACCCAGAGACCCTTGACTTTGAATTAAATCTGTGACAAGCTGGAATTTTTATGTTGTTTCCCTTAGGAGGCTGTTAAAAATGGCCCATATGTTGGAAAAAAGAGTAAGAGGATGTTTGGTAATTAAAGGGTAAACTGGATCCTAGACAGAGCTGTCTTTAACTATAAATGCTGTTTCAAATGTTCTAATTTGAAATATTCTATTGTTATTTCCTAATATTCTATTTCTACCCATATTATTGGTGATGAGCAATGAACTCTGAGCAGAAGCAAAGTGTCATTTTGAGGCTCAGCTAAAGAAAATCCACACATAATCTGCAGCCTCTTTTTTCTTGGTGGGCTGACAGAGCATGTTTATTTTTCTAGGTAGCTCAGTTCAAGAGAAAACCCCTGCGATGGATCCTTGGAGTAGAATCTTCTGTCATTCTGCCTGAGGCGTGAGCCATGAACTCTGGCTGAAAAATAAACCTTTCTTATGTTAAGTACTCATACTTTGGGAGCAGTTTCTTCCTAAAGCATAATTTAACCTATCAAGTTAAATTTATGAGGACACTCATATTCACTCATCTCCCTGACCCTGGGAGGAAAAATAAGTATCAAAGAATAACAGTAAAGAGACAGACAGAGAGCTCTACCTAACTATAAATGCTGTGTTTCAAATGTAGCAAAATGAGGTTAGAAGAGTATGTTTTCTCTTCCCACATAATGGTGCATCAGAGGTTAGATACACTCAGTAAAGGGTTACTGAAAATATCCTTTGAGAATTCCATAATGGGCACTTGCTCTTTGTTCATTCCTTCTAATCAATGCAAAATAGCAGGTTGTGGGTTCCCTAAGCAAAAGCACAGACATTCAATCACATGAATGCACACAGATCCAAAAGAATAATTAATTATTAATGATGCTGTGGTTAGGCTCAACTTCAATTAATAAATAATTTAGAATGCTGTATACAAGGAAACCACTTTATAATAAAAAATAAGGCAAAGGCTTAGCAGAAATCTCCAAATCAAAATTTAAGAGGTCATTTCTTAACATCGATAATTCCTAATATTGTAGCATTCCAGTCAAACCATTTCTGTTTATTCATGGCAACACCCAGAGACCAGCATGAGTAAAGTATTTGCAGGCATACCTTGTTTTATTGTGTTTGATTTATTGTGCAACTGAATGCAGGCCCTGCTGCCTGCTGCTATGGAAGCCAATACTTGAGGGGCTGGTGCTGATGTAAAGATAAATGGTTTATTTGCAGATGCTGACTATCTGAAAGATGGGAGACTCGTGTCTCAAAGCCCACCTCCTGGAAGATGGGGGACTCGTATGTCACAAAGCCCATCTTTGTGACATGAGGCAGGGATTTTTATAAGGAGGGAGAGGAGAATAGAACAAAGAGATCAAGGGAGGGGATTGCAAAGTTCTCTACGTGCAGACTAGCACAGTCCATTTGCGATAAGGCAAGTGATGGTCTGGTGTGCATCATCCTGGTTTAGTCATCCTGGCTTCACGTCATCCCAGCTTCCCATCATCCTGGCTGCACAGTTGAAGGTCAGCAAATCTCCCAGAGCTGGGATGCTTGAAGGTCGGGGTCTGTATCTTCTGAAGTTAGTTTCTAGGATTCTTACACAAACATGCTGTTCATCTACAAGCTACATAATAGTCAGAGTCTGCATTTACAGAAACAATGTCAAAACAATGGTGGGGTGGGTTAACATTTCCCATTGTTACAATTTTCCACTGTTACAATTGTGCTTCACAGATACTGTGTTTTTACAAATTTGAGAATAATATTCTTGAGAATATTCTTTCTCAAAAAATATTATTCTCAAAAAAAGATTATGACTCACTGAAGACTCAGATGATGCTTTGCATTTTTAACAATAAATTATTTTTAAATTAAAGCATGTATATTTTTTAGAGATAATGTTATTTCATACTTAATAGACTACAGTATAGTTTAAAAATAACTTTTATGTACACTGGGAAACCAAAAAGAAATTTCTGTGACTCACTTTATTATGCTATTCACTTTATTGTAGTGGTCTGAAACCAAACCAGTGATTTCTCCAAGGTATGCCTTTATTAATATTTACAAAGTTCTTTTCATAAGTATATTATACTTTGTTGTAAAAGTACATAATTCAAGTTGTAATCTGCCTTAATAAAATGAAAATTTGTACCACCCAAAGAAGTTTAACTAATACATAGAAAGGCAACAAACTTATTTCTGCTTTCAGTTATGCCTGGAGAGTGACAATTTTTCAAATCCCCAAACTATGTTAACACAAATAACAACCATCTTAAAAGGTAATGTCAGCATAGATGCCATTCTCACCTAATGGCCCATCTGCTGCTCTTGACTAATGTATGTGACAAGTTGCTTACCCAGAATTCACCAGCTTTTAGACTTTGAGAGAAAAAGAGAATATCATCATAGCTGTCTTTTTATATTTTATTTAGTTTATTTAAGTGTGTTTTTCTTTTTTAATATATTACATTGATTATGCTATTACAGCTGTCCCATTTCCCTGCCTTTATTCCCTTCTGCCCTGCACACCCCCACCCACCCACATTCCACTCCTTCAGTTCATGTCCATGGGTCTTACATATAACTTCTTCGGCTTCTGCATTTCCTATACTGTTCCTAACCTCACCCTATTTTCTATCTACAATTAATGTTACTTATTGTCTGTACCTTTTCCCCCTCTCTCCCCCTCCCACTCCCTGTTGATAACCCTCCATATGATCTCCATTACTGTGGTTCTGTTCCTGTTCTAGTTGTTTGCTTAGTTTGTCTTTGTTTTTGTTTTAGGTGTGATTGTTAATAACTGTAAGTTTGCTGTGATTTTACTGTTCATATTTTTTATCTTTTTCTTAGGTAAGCCCCTTTAATATTTCATGTAATAAGGGCTTGGTGATGAACTCCTTTAACTTGACCTTATCTGAGAAGCACTTTATCTGCCCTTCCATGATAAATGAAAGCTTTGCTGGATAGAGCAATCTTGGATGTAGGTCCTTGCCTTTCATGACTTGGGATACTTCTTTCCAGCCCCTTCTTGCCTGCAAGATCTCTTTTGAGAAACCAGCTGACAGTCTATGGGCACTCCTTTGTAGGTAACTGTCTCCTTTTCTCTTGCTGCTTCTAAGATTCTCTCCTTATTTTTAATCTTGGGTAATGTAATTATGATGTGCCTTGGTGTATTCCTTCTTGGGTCCACATTTTTTGGGACTCTCTGAGCCTCCTGGACTTACTGAAAGTCTATTTCCTTTGTCAGATTGGGGAAGGTCTCCTTCCTTATGTTTTCAAATAAGTTTTCAACTTCTTGCTCTTCCTTTTCTCTTTCTAGCACCCCTATGATTCAGATGTTGGAATGTTTAGAGCTGTTCTGGAGATTCCTAAGTCTCTCCTCATTTTTTTGAATTCTTGTTTCTTCATTCTATTCTGGTTGAATGTTTCTTTCTTCCTTCTGGTGTACACTGTTGATTTAAGTCCTGGTTTCCTTCCCATCACTATTGGTTCTCTGTACATTTTCCTTTATTTCACTTAGTGTAGCCTTCATTTTTCCCTCTAATTTGCTACCATGTTCAACCAATTCTGTTTGCATCCTGATTACCAGTGTTTTGAACTGTGCATCTGACAGATTGGCTATCTCTTCGTCACTTAGTTGTATTTTTTCTGGAGCTTCGATCTATTCTTTTATTTGGGTTTTACTTTTTTGTCACAGCACTCCTGTAACATAATAAGGGTCAGAGCTTTAGTTGTTCACCAGGGCGGGGCAACCCACATGGATGCATTGTGGTGCTGTATGTAGAGGAGGGGTTAGAGAGGGAACAATGCTGCTTGCTCAGCTTTTGGCCGGCTTTTAGTCACTTCCTCTGCTACCCACAAGCAAATTGGGCCCTTCTGGTGCTGATTCCCAGGTGGGTGGGCTTGTGTATGTTCTAGGACCTGTGGGCCTCTCTAATGAACTCTCCTGTGAGGCTAGGAGTTTCTCCCACTTCTGCCTCATCCTCTATAGGTGTTTTCAGTCAGAGGCTTTGAGGCTTTATTTCCCAGCACTGGAGCCCTGGGTTGCATGGTCTGCCTTGCTCCCTAGTTGTTCCTCCAAGTTTATCTGCATGCAAATGTGGGACTGCCCAGTCTGCCAGCTGCTGCTTTGCCAGATCCACCAGCTACAGCCTTGCCGTGAGTCCTCTCTGCCCCACTGCTTGTCTCTGCCCCTTCTAGCAGTCTGGATGAATATTTCTTCTTTAGCTCCTTGGTTGTTGGACTTCCATACAGTTCGATTTTCTGTCAGTTCTGGTTGTTTTTTGCTTTTCAATTTGTTGTTGTTCATTGTTTGGTTGTGCGAGGAGGCACAGTGTATCTACCTATGCCTCTATCTTGGCTGGAGTCCATTTGTTTGGATATGTGCTTGGTAAATATTCCTGTGGTCATCTACCTTCAGAGCTATAATGCTGAATTTTGTGCTCCTGTTTTATTTTCATTCTTATTTCATGGTATATCTGAGCCTTAAAATTGCTTCTATAAAGTTAAATAATGAAGTAAAAGAAAATAAGAGCCTCGCACTGACTGGTGTGGCTCACTGGGTTGGGCATCATTCCTCTAGGTGAAGTGTTGCCCGTTTGATTCTTGGTCAGGGCATATGCCTGGGTTGCATGTTTAGTCCCTAGTCAGGGCACGCACAAGAGGCAGCTGGTGGATATTTCCCTTTCACATCAGTGGGTCTATTCCTCTCTTTCTCCCTCCTTTCCTCTCTCCCTATAAATAATATTAAAAAATAAATGTCAATAAAAAGCTGAAAAATTAAAAAAAAAAGAAAGACAATAAGAGCCCTCTGAAAGCCTTTGGTTCTACATTTTATTACTTAGTGTTGAGCTTTCTTTATTTTCTTCTCAGTGCATTAAATAGATGCAATAGTACCAATGACTCAGAGATAAGAGAATATTTGTAACTTCGTTATATACATTGAGTTCTTATTAAATAGGTGTTCTATAATATAAAGTGGATTAAATTGTAAAAGATGTACATCATTTGTTATATAAGGAATTATAAAATAGTCAGAAAGACTGGTTAAACTCTGTTGATGTATTTGCTAAAAAAGAAAAAAAGAATTAAAAACAACTTTTCCTCTAAAGATAATGAGGAAAGTCCTTATGTTGACACCTATGCAATGATCTCTAGTATTTCAGTGCCTAACTCTCATGGGCAAGGGCTTCTTTCAAATGACAGAGTTTCATGATTGGCGACAGAGGATTTTGGTGCTAAGAATAAGCATTTCCTTTATTTTAATTAAAAAATATTTTTCAATTGCAAATGAAAGAATAAAATATCTATGGATAAATTTAAGAAAGGATGTGAAAGACCTAATATATACATTTTTAAATTATTTAAGTACAGTTGTCTCCATTTTCTCCCCACAACTCCCCTACCTCCATCTATCCCCACCTCCCACCCTTGATCTGACCCCTCTTGGCTTTGTCCATGCACCCTTTATACATGTTCCTTGACAACCCTTCCCTTTCTTTCCCACGTTATACCCTTCCCCTCTGGTTACTGTCAGGTTGTTTTTTATTTCAATGTCTCTGGTTATATTTTGCTTGCTTGTTAGTTTTGTTCATTAGGTTCCACTTATAGGTGAGATCATATTGTATTTGTCTTTCATTGTTTGGCTCATTTCACTTAGCTACTGTTTTTGTGCTCTCCAGTTCTATCCATGCTTTTGTGAAGGGTAGGAGTTCTTTCTTCATTTTTGCTGTGTAGTATACCATTGTGTAAATGTACCATATTTTTTTGATCCACTCATTTACTGATAGGCCCTTAGATTGTTTCCAACACTTGGCTGTTGTAAACTGTGCTACTATGAACATTGGAGTGCATAGTTTCTTTTGAATTGGTGTTTCAGGATCTTAGGGTATAGTCCCAGCAGTGGAATCACTGGGTCAAAAGGCAGTTGCATTTTTAGTTTTCTGAGGAAATTCCATATTGTTTTCTACAGTGGCTGCACCAGCTTGCATTCCCACCAACAGTGCACTAGGGTTCCTTTTTCTCCACAATCTCATCATCAGCATTTGTGGTTTGTTAATTTGTTTGTGATGGCTATTCTGGCTGGTGTGAAGTGGTGTCTCATTGTGGTTTTAATTTGCATCACTCTGATGTCTAGTGATGCTGAGCCTTCTTTAATATGTTTCTGGGTCCTCTGTATGTCCTGGGAGAATTGTCTATTCAGGTCCTTTGCCCATTTTTTAAATGGGTTATTTGTCTTCCTGGAGTGGAGCTATGTTAGTTCTTTATATATTTTGGAGATCAAACCCTTGTCTGAGGTATCATTGGCAAATATATTTTCCCATATTGTGAGTTCCCTCTTCATTTTGTTGATGTTTTCTTTAGCTGTGCAGGAGCTTTTTATTTTGATAAAGTCACACTTGTTTATTCTTTCCTTTATGCACCTTCCTCTAGGGGACATATTGTGGGAAATATTGCTACGTGGAATATTTGAGATTTTTCTGCCAATTTTCTTTGCTAGGACTTTTATGGTGTTGTGACTTATATATGTCTTTTATCCATCTTGAGTATATTTTTGTGTATGGTGTAAGTTGGTAGTTGAGTTTATTTATTTATTTATTTATTTTTGCATATGGCAATCCAGGTCTCTCAACACCATCGAAGAGGCTCAACACTGTCGAAGAGGCTCTTTTTACTCCATTTTATGCTCCTGCCCCCATTGTCAAATATTAATTGACCATAGAGACTTGGGTTTGTTTCTGGGCTCTCTAGTCTATTCCATTCATTTATGTGTCAGTTCTTATGCCAGTACCAGACTGTTTTAATTACTGTGGCCTTGTAATGTAGTTTGATACAGGTACTGTGATCCCTTCTACTTTGTTCTTCTTTCTCAAAATTGCTGAAGCTATTTGGGGTCATTTATGGTTCCATATAAATTTTTGAAATGTTTGTTCTATATCTGTGAAATATGTCATCATTATTTTAATAGGGAATACGTGGTAGTTATATCTAAATACTTTATTAGATTGTTTTCTTTTAATTTTTTTAGCAGGTTAACTTTATATGAGGTGGTATATTCCATTATCAGCTTACATGTCTTTTGCGATGTTAGTAACCTTTGGTGTGTGATGCCTGGATCCATTAATTCACTGGGGATTGGAAATGATGACATTTTTTACTTCTATCTCTTTGGCTTCATTTATTAGTTGCAATATTTTTATGAAGAGATGTTTTCCTTCATCTACTATTTTGTTATACAGTGGTACAGTTATCATTACAAAGCTAAGATACATGGTTTATTCTTTCAAGATAATTAATTGGATTCTTATCATTCTCTGAAGATAAACAATCAGTTTTTCCTTTAAATTACATACTCATAGACTTAGACATATTTGCTGCTTCAATTTTTTCCTAATTAATACTTTTATTGGAACTTAAATTATCTCAATTATTATTACTTTTTAATTTTTTAAAAGATTTTATTTATTTTCAGAGAGGGGGAAAGGAGGCAGAAAGAGGGGGGAAACATCAGTGTGTGGTTTCCTCTCACATGCCCTCTACTGGGGACCTGGCCTGCATCCAAGGCATTGGCCCTGACTCGGTATGGAACCAGAGACCCTTTGGTTTGCAGGCCAGCTCTCAGTTCCCTAAGCCACACCATCCGGGGCTCAATTAATTTTTTTCAGAGGTTTTTAAAGTTAGATCCTAAGTCATTTCAACATGACCTTAAGAAACTTTGATTTTCTTTCTATCTGATATTAATGATAGTCTTAGCTCATTTCTGTATCACTTTTCTCTTTTTTACTTAATGACTGGTGGTAATTTTTATTTTCCTTTCTTTATAATAAATTTGCTTATTTTTAAAAATTTCTTAAGGTAAGAGCATAGATCATTGGTTAGAAAAAATCATTTTTAAAAACATGAGCATTAATGCTATAAATTTCTCTCTAAGCAATGCTTTAGCCAAAGCTAATGTTTTAATATATTGCATTCTTATTTTCACTCAAGTTACATTCAGTACAATTACACTTTTTGTTAAATAGCTCTGTGACATTTGCCAAATGTAGAAAGCTGTGTAATCACACCACAAAAAATGTAAAATAGTACCTTCATTTAAAAAAAAATGCTTTTTATTATACAAATTTTCCTAACATCTCTACCCTCTCTCAAGAGCTAATTTTATAGTTGTAACCTTGCAAAAATATCAAATAAGAGAATCATATAATATATGACTTTTGAATCTGGCTTCTTTCACTTAGCAAAATGCATTTTAGATTCATCCATGTTCTGCTGATCAGTTGTTCATTCCTTTTTACTGCTGAATATTATGGCATTATATGTATGTGCTCCAGTTTGTTCATCCATTTTCTAGTTGAAAGATATTTTAGGTGCTCTCCTGTATTTGGCTATTATAAACATTCATGGAGTTTTGTGTTTTTATTATACTTGGACAAACCTCAGAGTAGAGTTGCTGAGTCACATGGTAAATACAGATTTACTTTATTGGGAATTGACAAACTTTTCCCAAAGTAATTGTATCAGATGAGGTTGCACTGCATGTTAATGACACATGATATTGTAATTTTAAAATGTTGTTTTGATAGATGTATAATGATATTTAATTATGGTTTTAATTCACAGCTCCTTAGTGACTAGTAGAGCTGAGCATATTATAAGGAGCTTATTTGTGGAAACATCTTCTCAAATTTTGTCCATTTTTATGGTTGCTTTTTCCTTATTAAGTATTGAGAGTTTTGTTAATGTATTTTAATAGAAATCCTTTAATCAGACATGTGATTTGAAATATTGTTCCTAGTGTGGGATCTACTTTTCATTTTATTAACAATGCCCTTTGAAGAGAAGATATTCTTAATTTTGAAGAAGTCTATCAGTTTTTTTTTATGGATCAAGATTTTGATGTGATATCAGAAAATTTGCCTTATCTAAAGTCTAGAGATTTTCTTCTAGAAATTTTATAGTTTTAGGTTTTGCATTTTTGTTACATATATTTTCTTAGCAAGAGTAGTAGGGGAAAGGGAAATTTAAATTGAAGTTATAAAGTAATACATGCTTTGTAGAAGGATTGAATCCTATAGACTATATCATAAAAAGTGAAATCTTATGGTTTGTAGTATAGTCTTTCAATTTCTTTCATTACTTTTGAAGATTGTTTAAAACAAAAATAGTATCAAAGAATAAAAATGTCTAAAGTTTGCTTTTATTAATACTTGATAATACATTTATCTTGGACAGTTTGTCATTTTAGTGCTAATTCATTTGCTATGTTTTTCAATGACTACATATAGTACCTACATTAACCAACTCTCATTTTGATGACTTTGAATCTTTTGTTTTTTTTTCCTATTTGTTTATGTGACTATGTCTCAGGATAAATTTCTCAAAGTAAAATTGCTGGGTTAAAGAATATGTAGATTTTGTATTAAAATTTCCCCAATATTTTTTCTTGAATTGTTTTGTAAAGTTGTTTTCCATCCAAGACCCAGTGAAAGTTCACAATTGAATTTAATTTTTGTCTCTTTTGTATGTTTCTTAAATGACTTTGCATATTTAAAGAGCCCAGGCCAGCCCACTCATAAAATATCTCACATGATTAAATACTGGATAAATACTTCTTACAATAGTGCCACATAAGTAATGTGTACTTCTTTATGTCATATATAGAGGTACATGATGTTAGATAATCCTACTATTGGCAACCTTACCTTTGTTTACTTGGGTTAAAATGATAACTGTCAGACCTTTCAATTACAAACATATCTTTTCCCCTTGGTAACTAATTATGATGTGATAATTTGATATTATGATAACCTATTTCCCAATTTTCTATTAACCAGGAGTTTAGCATCTATTGATGATCCTTGCCTAAGCCAGATATTACACTAAAGAATATTACTTTGCTAATTCGGTCTGTCTTACATTTATTAACTAGCATTTTTTTCCCTTCCTCTACCTCTTTCCCTCCCTCCCTCCCTTGATTTCTTCCTTCCTTCCTTTATTACAATCCGAGGACATTTTTTGTTGCTTTTAGAGAGAGAGAGGAAGGAAAAGAGAAGCATGAATAAGAGAGAGAAGCAACGGTTGGTTGCCTCTCATAGGCGCCTGTGACCTAGGTTTGTGCCCTGAGTGAGAATCAAACCAACGACCTTTCGTTCATGGGATGACGAACCAACCGAGTCACACAGGCCAGGGCTTCTTCCTCTTTTCTTTCTTTTTCTATTTTTTAAAGTATCACTATGGACATACAAAATAGTTTTATTGTTATATTTGTTACAATCCTTACATCTGTTGTTTATTTTGGCTGTTGGCCGCTTCTGCAAGCTGGTCCTGTGTCCTTTCAACATGACCCATTAATCACTGAGTAATCCCTTGCACTCTGGAAATGCAAGGTCCCCCAGGCTCTCCTACTTTTTCTGTTCATGTGGAATCAGTTCCAAGGAGCTCTAGGTTTTTAGTAAAAATGATATTTAGAAAACAATTCTGGGTATAATGTGCTCATTGTTATTGAAGTGTCAGTTCTTCTAAGCCCTTTTAATGGATAAAACTTTAGGAAATATACATTTTGTAACATATCATGAATTCATACAGATATTTCCAAGTCAATATCATATTAAAGTGTTTTCTTACCACTGTTTTAGTTTGTTTTAATCAATTACTTACAATGAAATCTTTGACTGTAGTGACATTATTATATTTGCATTTTAACTTTAGCCTATTTTATAAACATGCACATATAAACAATAGTTTTAGAATTACACTATTAATATTTCCACTAATAACAAACTTACTAAGTCACATTTAAGACCTCTGTGGACTTATTTCTTTTAGTTGTACATTAAGCACTGCACCCAAAAGTTGTCTTTTTAATTATTTTCTTTTCATAGTTGATATTATCCATTTGTAATGGAGTTAGGTTCATTTATTTCTCTCTATATATATAGTTTAAAGATTTTCCCTCCTTTTGACTTGATTTTATTTTTATATGTAAAATATAAAACATTGCTATGTTTTAAAATTTTAACTATATAAAATTGTGGCACATTTCTTTCCATTTTTATCTTCTCTGCCCTGTTCCTGGCTATCCTTACAAGTGTCATTTTTATTATTTTATAACTTTTCTTTTCCTTCCTTCCTCCCTTCCTTTTTTCTTCCCTCTCTCCATTTTTATGGCTTTTTTTTGGGAACCAAAGTTGTATACTATATAAATTTGTTTTTACCTTCTTACTTAATGGTATATTCTGGTAATCACTCATATCAGTTTAGAGAGACCTATCTCATTTTTTTTTATGGCTGCAGAGAAGTACACAAGGTGAAAACACCTAAATTTATTCAGCAAATTTGCAGCGAATGGACTTTTGGATTATATACAAATTTTGCACTACAAATAATATTTTCATGATTGTTAAAGATGCATATTTTAAATATTCCAACAATTTGAATTAGTTTATACCTCCATCAACAATGAAAGGGGTATTAGAAGCAAAGATGAGCCCTCACTTTCCATGAAGTTGACAGTATGAGAAAAAAAACAAGATACAACAGCCTGACACTCACAAGAACAGGAACTTCTGCCCTAAATTTATAGGCTGGACAAGCACAAGGCTAGCAAGGAGAATGTTCTTCCTTTGCTCTCTCCTGAGGGTGAAACTGGAGTTCCCTTCCTACTAGCACAATGGGAGGGACAGGCTACTCTCCAACATTCTGAATGTTTCATATATTTATCGACAAAAGTGAGGTCCTAAGGTATCAGGGTTAAGGGAAGCTGTTCTTCCCTTACTCTTAACAGTCTCCTCTCAAAAGTCCACTTTGTTCTAGAGTAATTCCAAAACAGTAGTTGGAATTATGCAAGTGTTCTAGGCTATGCAATCATGCCACATAAAGGAACTGAGTTGTCATTGCTTACACTGTAAGGATAGGGAGAGGTTTCTTGAGAGTAAAAGGACAAACGGTGCATGTCACTATCACTACTCCATGTTTCCAATGAAGATGGGCGGTTTCTCTTTAAAAAGAAACAAATATTTGCTTTCTTAGTCATTGCGAAACATTTCACTTTTTGTTATCCCAGTACAGCATTTTATTTGATTGCAGAGCCTGTTATGCTCCACCCCGAGGAAGAAAATAATGAACAGATCCTTCTTTGCTTAAATATATATGCACCTAACTCTATTAGAAATGACTTACACATGTGACAGTTTGTTTGCTGTAATGAGCCACCAATGTCTACTTTGCCAAGTACTCAGCCCTGAAGTACCACTGGGGATTTGCAAAACTATTCTGAAATGTAGACTGTAAGATAAAAATGAAAAATATATTTAATATATCTAGATCAACAATATAATATGTGTATTTGTTTTGAAGACCCTAATTCAGAAGTACCAAAAACTCATAGTAAATGTTTTTAAAAAATCATAATGTCTTTCATTTCCCCAGTGGTGATTAAAAATTTGCTGTAGTATATACTGGGGAAAGATAGAACCTTCACAAAGAAAAGGAATGCAACCCAGCACATCATATTGGCCAGTTTTTCCTGTTTCTTTCATTTGCCATTGAACTCTTAAATACTTAATGCTGTATACAAACATCACTTCCTACCACTTAGAGACGACATATTCTTAGACATCCCTCATTTTAATTAAAAGACTGTTGTTCAACTAAGAAGTTTTTTCAGGACAATCTTTTTTTGCTTTATGTCAACTGCCTGTTCTCACTAAAGATTAATCAGATAAAGTGACTTGGGGGATTAGCAAGAAGACTAATTTTTATCTTTGTTAATATTGTCCTTTTCTTCTACTATTAATAGAAATATACCAGTTTTAAAAGAATAATATTGGATGCCATCTATTAGGTGTTATCTATGACCAAATATTCCTACAGAATTTGACCTTGTTCTGTAAGGTGCACATTCTTTTTGTAAAGGAACTTCTATCACGAAAATAAAAAACAAATGAAAGCAACAAGAGAAAGGCTCCTCCTCATGGACTAATTACTCCAAAACATACACAAACAAAAACCACTTGGAGCACTAATTAAAGCATTAAACACATTAATGGTTTTTATCCAAATTAGATTAGAAGCCACTTAGGAAAAGTATTATAGCAAAGTGTAAATGAATCTCAGGAAGGGTGGCTACATTTCAGTAAGAAAGTTAGTGTTTATCCTTGATCCTTGGAACTCTTTGTGACACCCAACAATCCTCATACATGAAGAAATGGCTCTATTCCATGAAGAAATGGGATGCTGCTCATTTTCTGAAGCCTCTCTGTGGAACTCTTGCCCTGGCCATTGAGGAACCAGCCAGGTGCCCACAATCCCCACTTAATTTCAGTGAAACTTTACTTTGATCTTCTGGTGAAACCGGAAAGAACATGCCTTCCCTTGTGTTATTCTTGGACATTGTCCCTCTAATTCCAGTAAGCCTTTTATTCAACTCTGTTTCATGTTTGCTGTATCATTCTGGATTTCCTGTTTCATGACCCATTCCTTCCTATTTGCTATTTCATCTCTTTCCCCTATGCCCTCTGCAGTCTAATTATATAAGAAACAATATGACAAACAAAAAAATTCCTTTTAATGATTAGGTTTCACTTATTATGTTACCATCTTCATCATGAACTTACTTTATTATTCTTTTTTCCTCAAGTTAGTAACTTTCCTTGAAACCTTCTAATAACATCTAATTTGGAGTTAGATTGCGGGTGGTAGTTTATTATTGTAAGTATTTCAAGTCCATATTATTATTTATTTACTTTCCTGAAGGAGGAAAACAAATCAAAACAAAAGATAATACCTTCTTTGAATTTCATGATTTTGGCTACAACTCGGCCTCATTCCCTTAATGTGGTAAAAAACCTCCTACTTGACATTTACCCCAGACCCTGACCTTCCTTTTTGACTCATGGTTCCTGTCCAAATGTCATCTTAAACATTGTCTGCTGTATCACCTGAGCTCCAGCCAGTTTGAACTTGACTTTTCAGAATGTTCCAATCTTTCTTCCTTTCACTTGCTCCTCCATTCTTTTGACTTCACCTCTGCTCACTCTCACACTTTCTGATGAGTAGTTTCTGCTTTCTCCTCCTCTATGAATTTTTTTTGGAATGTGTTCCTCTTTTGCCAGTATATTCTTAATGCTTGTTGGTGCTCTCCATTGGCAGTGCTGACCTTCGAGGATGGCAGCTATGCTGTGTCTCTTTCCACTTTATGCCACAGCTGGATGCTGAATGTCTGTTCGCTCAGTGAATGGATAAGTGAACAAAGGAGGAAACAAATGATCATGGATGTCGAGGCAATTCATAATCTAAAGCTCCAGCTCTGGAAGGAGTAGAAGTTGAAACTCCCTCCCCTGCCAATAGGCAACAGTAGATGTCAATGACTTGCAAAGTCCACTTAATGGAGGTCTGTATGTGTTTTTTGTCCTCCCAGTTTTATCAAAGTGTCTCAATTCATCAGTTTTTCCTACCGACTTCTAGCTTGGCATTTAGAACTCCTCTCAATTATAAACTCAGATAGGCACAGTAAGGACAATAGGCAAAGATGGGAAGAGGCAATATGGATTTCTGTCAGGAGTACACTTCAGCTTGAGCCTTGGCAAAGTAAACCTTCAGGGTAGGTATGATAGGCTTCTACTCCTGGTTTCCAAAATTACTTCTTCATAACATCATGCACCAGAACTTTTGGCACATGGATCAGAAGAAACAGATCTGGAAAGCGATTAAGTGAAATGCCAAGTATGAACTGTATGCTGAGATTTCTTGCTATATTCTGTGTTACATTAAATCCTGAATTAGAGTCATGGCTAAATCTATGTTTTCACATACACAATTAATAAATTCATTGCTAGGTATATAGATGCTACCTACATGCCTTGGGATCAGAGTTCATTCTCTTGGGATCAGTTATCATAGCACTGATTTTGTTGTGGAAGGAAAAAACACATCAATATTCAGTTTCACTTAGCAGTAGACAGCAAGACTGAGCACAACTATTTAAAAACCTTGCTTCACTCTTCTGTAGTTTGCCAGATGAACTCTTTAATAAGATGGAACTTTAAATTAATGGTTTATGCCTCTTTAATGTTTTTAGCCTTCTCAGAAAGAAAGAAAAAAACTTTTTTGGTTTTAAAACTTGACCCTTGAGATTCCAAAAGCAACCATTATTCTTAAGGTTGAATGACTAAGGGCAAATCCTACTAAATGAAACAGCCTGGTCCTCATAAACCTCTGCAATTTTTTTTTATATTTTGTGTGGCTATTCTCATCATTTTGCAAATGGTTTCAGTTTGTCTAATTTTGAGAACTAATTTTGGAATTATAACTCTGGCATTTTTCATTATATTCTGTTTTCTTTTAATTGTATATTTATCTTCCTTGCTCAAAGTCAGCTTCACAAAAGGAAAGGACTCAAAGAAAACTGCAATGGGTTTCATGTTAATGAGAAATAATGTGAAAATGTTTCCATTTACACTATATTCAGTAATTAATATTATTCCTTTTTAAGTGCTCACCAAATGCATGGCTGTCATTTGTGATTATATATGAGTTTATAGAATACAGAAATATAAATATGTTGTTAGCCTCATTTATAGGTTATATCTGCTATCTTCTCTGTATTTTTTAAGAGTGATGAAAAATTTGTTCAGAAATTAAGTGGGCCTTTTGTGTTATTGTGGAAAGATTTTTTTCATCCTAAACTTTGTTATTCAGGTAGAGTCATAATGTGCTTTTAGGGTGAATTAATTAGTTTGAAAGCAATAGAAAATGTTTTTAGATACTTAAAATATACTACACATATTGGGGTCACATTGGTTAATAAAGTTATATAGATTTCAAGTGTACAGTTCTATAATATATCATTTGTATAATGTATTTTGTATTTACCACCCAAAGTCAAATATCATTCCATTACCATATATTTAACTCTATTTACCCTTTTCTACCTTCCCCTCTGCCTCTTTCTCTATGATAACCACCATACTATTGTCTGTCTTTAAGATATTTTTGGGTTTTTTAGTCTTTTTAAAAATTTGTTGCTTTCAGTTTTATATCCCACATATGAATGAAGTCATATGGTTTTTGAGTTTTCCCATCTGACTGATTTTGCTTAGCATGATATTCTGAAGATCCATCCATATTGCTGCAAACAGCAGTATTTCATGTTTTCTTATGGCTGAGTAGTATTCCATTGTATATATCTACCATATCTTCTTTATCCAATCATCTATCAAAGTACACTTTGGTTGTTTTCATGTCTTGTCCACTGAATAGTGGACACAATGAACTGTCCACAATAGTGGACACTGAAATGAACACAAGGATACATATATCTTTATGAATAAATGTTTTCAGATTTTTCAGGAACATATCCAGAAGAGGAATTTCTAGGTCATATGGTAAGTCCATCTTTTGAGGAACCTCCATACTGTTTTCCATGGTGGCTGTACAAGTTTATATTCCCATGAGCAGTGAATGATGGTTCCTTTTTCTCTACAACCTCTCCAAAACTGTTTCTTATCAGTGCTTGTCGTATTGATAATAGCCATTCTAATATCAGGTGGTATCTCATTGTAATTTTGATTTGCATTTCCTTAATAGCTAGTGAACTTAAGCATCTTTCCATATATCTGTTGGCTATTGATATGTCTTCATAGAAGTATCTGTTCAGGTCCTCTACCCATTTTTAAAATGGATTTTTTTTGTTGCTTTTAAATTATATGAGTTCTTTATATATTTTAGATATTAACCCTTTGTTGAAGTGTTTGTCAATATTTTCTCCTATTCAGTTGGTTGCCTTTTTGTTTTGTTGTTGGTTTCTTTTACTGTAAAGAAACTTTTAGTTTGATATTCATTTGCTTTTGCCTTTGGAAAAGTAAAGACAAAAGCAAATGAATATCAAACTAAATTCATAAAATCCTCTCTTAAGACCAAAGTCAATATGTTTATTACTTATGTTTGTTTCTGTATAATTTATTTTTTGTCTTTTTTATTATTGTTCAATTACAGTTGTCCCTATTTTCCCCCATTACTCTCCCCTGCAGTGCCCACCCCCACCTCCCACATTCAATTCCTTCCCCACATTGTTTTTGTCCATGGGTCCATTATACATATTCCTTGATGACACTTCCCCTACTTCCCCTGTTATCACTTTTTATATTTGTTTTTTATTCATTCTGAGTTAATTTTTGTGTACAGTGACAAGTCGCAATTGAGTGTCATTCTTTTGCACGTGGCTTTTCAATCTTTCCAGCACCATATATTAGAGAGGATTTCTTTTTGCTATTGTATGTGTTTGGCTACTGTATCAAAAATTATTTGTCCACACACATGTGGGTTTATTTCTGGGTGGTCAATTCTGTCTCATTGTTTTATATGTGTGTTTTTTTCCCAATACCATACTGTTTTGATTATTGTAACTTTGTAATATAATTTGAAGTCACGGAGTGTTGGCTTTGTTGTTTTTCCTCAGGATTGCTTTAGGTATTTGGGGTCTTTTGTGGCTCCATACAAATCTGATTTTTTTTTAATTTAAAAAATGTCATTGAGATTTTGATGAGGATTGCATTAAATCTGTATATTGCTTTGGGTAATATGTGCTTTTGGCCAAGTTTAACCAAAGGATGCTAATTGAAAAGATACCCAGGGATCATAGAATTGGGGGGAGGTCAGAGGATAAGGCCTAGTAGGAATCAAGAAGCAAATTCTGAAGAAAAGCAGTAATCATTTTGAGTACATTGAAAATAGAAACTTCCTCTTTAAAATGTTCCTTTTAATAGAGTATATTAAATTTTATTTTTTTGTATATTCATCTGCTAGAAAATTATCACAGAAAAAAATTAGAGTTACTTATGTTAATGTGGATACATTTTTAAAATAGTATGTTGAATAAAATAAGTTTCAGAACAATATGTGACATTCGAGCCATGGAAAAAGACCAAAATGAAATTTGTTCTTTCTTTCCAGGAAACCACAACCCTACTTTTAAAGCCTTTTAATGATGAAGCCAGGCCCCCCAGTTATCCAGGATAACCCCCTTGCTTAGAGTCAATTGATTAGGGACTTTAATTACACCTGCAAAATTGACACCACACCCAGACAAGCATTTTGTTGAATAACTGGGAACTATACCTAGCCAAGTCAACACCTCAAAAAAGTCATCATAAAGAGATTAACAAAATGCTTAAAGTTTATATGAGTTAGATTGGGAAGTCTGAGTTTTCTACATGATTAGAGAGAACATAGGGACACAAACATATGGTGGATTGGGAGCGGGTGCCTGATGCTGTTAGCATCTAGTAAGCATTCACAAAATAATTATTGAATAAACAAACTAATATATTTGAGTGAAACAGCCTCTTGGGAGATGGTTATATTTTGTATAGGTGCCTTTATAAAGTTGTTGCTGGAGACAATACAAAAAGAACTGTCAGTTTTAAGCATTGTTTTTCTCAGGCCTCAGTCACACTGTGACAAAAATACAGCTTTTACACTGTTTCTAAAACATTTCTCTTTTCATCATTTAATAGTGTACGAGAGAAAAGTTTCTTAACCATTTGAAACCTTTTTAAATATCAGTAAGTGAAAATGGGACTCAAGGCAAAATATCAAACAAGATTAGCCAAGTAATAACCAGTAAATCTTAATAACTTATTACAACTAAGTTTACTTCTCATCCACAATGTTTACTGAGGGTAAGCTGCAGCCTCTGATCTGTCACTCTTGTTGTCCTTACTCTAGAAGCCAGTTGGACAGAGAATTCAATATGTGGAACAGCATATATTGCTGTGTCAGAGGTAGAAAAGGGCATGGGTAGCACCCAATGGCACTTACTACCTCTATCTAGAAGTGACATATATCACTTTTGCTGGCATTTCATTAATCAACCCTCGTCCATGACCCACCCTGACTTGAAGAGGGCAGGGAAGATGAATGCTTCTGCAGAGAGGTAGACATTACGTAGTCCATTACAAAAGTAAACCATAGGGCTTTGCAGAGTCTACAAAGTGCTTACATGCATTAAAAATAACAATGAACACTGTTAATCTCCAGCTAGGGCTACTATATGCAGTATTAACCTATTTATTAGGATAGAGACAGAACCTTTCTTTCTATTAATGAGAGGGTAATATAGTATAGTTAATTGAATGTAGTAACTGTGATATATTGTTATTTGAGTTCAAATTTCACTCCTGATTAGCCAGTGGCCTTGGGCAAAGTACTTAACCTTCTTAATCTTCAGTTGCCTCAATAATGTCTCTTATCTGATGGGGTTTTTTTGTGAGGATTAATGCACATAAATCACTATGTCTTCAGGGATAATGGGGTTCTGAGGAACACTGAAAAACAACTTACTGGGATTTTGTATCATTACTTCACAAAAAAGCAAACTTTATTCCATGAGGTTAAGTGTCAAGGGTTCAGTGTGTGTGGTAGTAGGTAGGGGTTACTAGAGGTACTCATCAAGGTAATTGAAGAAATCAGAATGAGGAGAAGGGGTAGCTCAGGGAGCAAAAATGAGGGAAGTAGGGCAGCAGAGGGACTGACCAGGGGGAGCATTACATTTCCATTACAGTTTGATAAGCCAGCAACACTCAGTTATTTGAAACTTGTCTTAAAACTTTTAGTAACCTATGCACCCCAATGTTCATAGCAGCACTATTTACAATAGCCAAATGCTGGAAGCAACTTAAATGTTCATCAGTAAATGAGTGGATCCAATGGAATACTATGCAGCAGAAAGAAAGAAGGAGCTTGTACCCTTGCAAGAGCTTGAATGGGTCTGGAGAGCATTATGTTAAGTGAAACAAGCCAGGTGGTGCAAGACAAATACCATATGATCCCACCTATAAGTGGAACCTAATGAACAAAACAAACAAGCAATCAAAATATAACCAGAGATATTGAAATTAAGAATAAACTGACAGTAACCACAGGGGAGGTGGGAGGGGATAATGGGGAGAAGAGAAAGAAGGGTCATCAAAGAATATGTATAAAGGACACATGGACAAAGCCAAAGGGGGCCAGGATGGAGGATGGGAGGTAGAGATGGCTGGGGTTTGAGGGAATGGTGGTGGTGGGGGGATGGAGTCAACCGTACTTGAACAACAATAAAAAAAAAAGGAAAAAAAAACTTTTAGTAATGTCCATTTAGTACGGTAGAGTTATAATGGAATAATATTTGATTGCGGGAAATTTAAAGGGTCAACATGATTGTTGCCTGATAACTTGAACTATTATATTGATGGAATATTCTAGAAGAGCATTTTACAATTGGCTGGCATATGTCAAGTACCACTATCTACATTATTTTAGGAGTATTTTTTTTCCACTGATTTTAATGATCTCGTATGTCATGAAACAATAGCTAAGAGTTTCATTGTAAAGGAGAGAGAGAGTAAAAGTTACCCAATTTGTGAAATATTTTTGGAAGTATTGTTAATTTATGTTTTTAAATTGATAGCTTTGAGATTTGCCATTATTTCTAAAGATTCAAATATACACTTTACTGATTACGAGTTGTCTTATAGAATGTTGCTATGTAGAATTATGGAATCCTATAATTATTTTTGAGTCAAAACATTTTTGTATTGGAATAAATGAATAATTTTTACTTATGTAGGGTTTAAAGTTCTGCTTATTTTTATGTGAAAGTTGATTAAAATTTTATGTTACTATTGTATAATTTCCAAATAAACAAAACATGTTTCTTCCATTCCCTCAAAATGGGAGACCTAGAAAATTAAAATAATTTCTCAGAAAAAATAAGATAAATCTTTATTAAAACCTACCAGAAGGTTTGCCATGGAATTTAAATTTCTGAAACAAGAGATTAACCTTTATGGAATTGAATAAAACTGAGTAATTTGCATAATAATGAATTTCTCTGCCTTTCTAACAATATTTATACCTATTATAATCTCAGCTTGAAAGTATAATATTCCTTTGTGATATGAAAGTTAAAAATTCTATACAAAATGAATTGAAAGAAGTGTCCTATTCTTTATAAATCAGTGTAAAACTTATGCTAAAGAGGGGATACCTCAAGTGATCTGGCTCTCTGAAAATCTTTAGCATCATCTGAAAACTAAATAACTGTTCCATTGTTTATGGCAATATTTAGTATTTTGTTAAGGCTTCCATTCTCAAAAGGTAGTACATAATATTGTGTTGAATTTCACAACACATGGAAGAATTTCAGAATATACAGGGTCTGAAGCAAGTAACACTCCTTTTTTATTACAAAAAATTTTATTACAAAAACTTTTATTACAAAAAATCATAAGCATGTAATTCTGTAATATAATACACCATATGACATTTTTTGGTAAAATGTTCAAATTAAAACTATAAATTGTTACACCCATAACAATTTACCAACCACACTCAAGTAGGCCTTACTTCTGTATATTAAGCAAAATAATGCTGGTGCTGTCTACCTCTCAAGTAAAATAAGCTCACTAAAGTTAGTCCTTTTGGAGCCTCAAGGTAAACTGAATATTAAACTGTCAATTCTCAGTCAAATATGTCACTGCATTTTACTTTTTTGATAAAACAGTGTAAATCTATATATAAAAATTGTTATATATAATCAAATTATGTGTATTTATATGTACTACACTTATTTTATATATACTATACCTCCATATATAAAATATACAGTTATATAAATGTATGTACAATTATATATACAGGATGAGGCAAAAGTAAGTTTACAGTTGTGAGTGTGAATTTATACTTGTATTGTGATTTATTAATTGTATTATTTTAAAATATATTTTATTGATTATGTTATTACAGTTTTCCCAGTTTTTACCCCTTTATCCCCCCCATGCACCCGCCAACTCTCCAACATTCCCCTCCCTTTAGTTCATGTCCATGGGTTGTACATATAAGTTCTTTCAGTTCTCTGTTTCCTATACCATTTTTGACCTCTCCCCATCTATTTAATGGCCACTAATGATGCTTTTTCTTCCTTGTACCTTTTCTCCACTGTTTGTCCCTTCCCCCTTCCCACTGACAACCCTCCATGTGATATCCATTTCTCTGATTCTGTTCCTGTTTTAGTTGTTTGCTTAGTTTTTGTTTTCATTGTTTTTCTTTCTTTTATTTTTTAGGTTCATTTGTTGATAGTTGTGAATTTGTTGTCATTTTACTGTTCATATTTTTGATCTTCCTTTTCTTATATAAGTCCCTTTATACATAATTTCATATAACAATGGCTTGGTGATGAACTCCTTTAACTTGACCTTATCTGGGATGCACTTCCATTCTAAATGATAGCTTTGCTGGATAGCTTCAAATACTTCTTTCCAGCCACATCTTGCCTATAAGGTTTCTTTTGAGAAATTGAATGATAGCCTTACGTGCACTCCTTTATAGATAATGCTCTCCTTTCCTCTTGCTTCTTTTAGGATTTTCTCTTTATATTTAATTTTGGGTAACTTCATGATGATGTGCCTTGGTGCGTTCTCTTTGAGTCCAACATCTCTGGGACTCTCTGGACTTCCTGGTAGTCTATTTCCTTCACTAGATTGGGGAAGTTTTCCTTCATTTTTTGTTCAAATAAGTTTTCAATTTCTTGTTCTTCTTCTTCTCCTTCTGGCACCCTTATAATTTTGATGTTGGAATGTTTCAAGTTGTCAAAGAGGTCAAAAGTCTCTCTTCATTTTTTTCAAATTCTTATTTCTTCATCCTGTTCCAGTTGAATGTTTATTTTCCTGTTTTGTTCCAAATCGTTGCTTTGAGTACTGGTTTCCTTCCTGTCACTGTTGGTTCCCTGAATATTTTGCTTTATTTCATTTTGGGTATTTTTCATTTGTTCTTTCATTTTTTAACCAAGCTCAATCAATTCTGTGAGCATTTTGATTACCAGGGTTTTAAATTCTCTATCAGACAGGTTGGCTATCTCCTCATTGTTTAGTTATCTTTCAGAAGTTTTGCTTTGTTCTTTCATTTGGGCCATATTTATTTGTCTTGGTGGACCTGCTAAGTTGTAAGGGGGCGGGGCCTTCAGTATTCAGCTGGACATGGCAAACATCCTTGTCCCACTGTAGTGCTGACTGTGGGGGAGGGGCCAGAGAGGGAACAATGTAACTTGCCTGTTCATCCCTAGTGCACTTTCCAATGGACTCTCCTGTGAGACTGGGAATTTCTCCCAATGTGTGGCAACCGTCCTAGTCCACAGTCAATCCTGAGTCTCAGTTTCTCCTTAAGTCAGCCCTACCCCTACAGCCTGTCCCCTCACCACATGGTTCACTGCCTCACTGCAGTTTCTCAGCCAGCCCTGCGCAGCACAGTCCCCCACTGCACCATGGTTTCTCTCCATCTGCCACCTTACTGGTCTGGCTGTTCTGTTTGACTGTTTCTTTAATTCCATGGTTGTTGGAGTTTCATGTAGTTTGATTTTATGGCAGTTCTGGTTGTTTATTGATTTTAAATTGGTTGTTATCCTCCTTATGGTTTTGCGAGGAAGTGAAGGGTTTCTACCTATGCCTCCATATTCATCAGAACTCAATTTTTGTTGTATCATTTTCCATATGAACAACTGTAAACTTACTTTTGCCCCTCTCTGCTTATTAGTATATTCTAGATATATGTTGTATATATGTTATACATATTATATGTATACTTTAAGTAAGAACTTCCTAATATAAACATTTATAGCCTACTAAGTGAAGAAGAAAGCTAATCATTTATCATCTCATGCTCAAAGTTCATGATCAGCATTTTGTAGAGGACTCAAAGGACTTTGCTATTTCTATTGTTACTGAACCAAAAAGGGAGTTTGGCTGCCTATCACCATAAAAGCCAAACTAATTAGGCAGGTGCGGATGCTAAGGAAAGAGGATTTTGTTCAGGTGATGTATAATCTGGGAGAATGGTAGTCTCCATCCGAGAACTCATATGCTCCACAAAATGAACACAAACAGCTATATCCAAAGTTCCTGCTCCAATTTAAAGCACTGTCCTTTGAAGCTTGCAGGCACATGCTAAGCAGTCGTCCATGCAGCTTAGCTTGTTCCTGAACACTGCCCACCCCGGATTCCCTCCTGGAGTCCATGGGCCAGGTGGCTGCTATGGCCACAAGGTTATGTGCTCCTAAACAAGAGAGCATGTGAATGCACAGGCAAATGCTTCACCAGGTTAGCAAGACAGGGTGAGAGGTTCCCTCCTGAAAGCCAAGGTACACGTGGCAGTGGAAACCACATGGACCATGGAGAGAAAAGATGGGAAAACCTTGTAAGTCCAGGTCAGAAGCAAGAACAATGAGCGAGTGAGAGAGAGAGAGTGTGTGTGTGTGTTTCTTTGTTCCCATGGGACTATATTAATTTTCAGTGTGGGACAGAACCTGGTGTTTTCCCAAAATTACCATTCACTTCTCAGACTTTTGCATGCTTGGGGTGGAGCTACCTCCCAACCTTTCCCTTCTTTCCCCGAGCTAGACTGACGGGTCCCTGGTCCAGCACCTCCCACACACCATTTTGACTTCTATGTTGCATGTGCTTGCTTTCCCCTGGTCCCAAACCCAATTTGGTACCTGAGGCGCAAGGAAGGGCTTTTCACAAGCTCAGTGTAAGAACCACTCCTACCACCATCATGGTGATTGGGAGAGATTCCCCTCACTCCCCTGCTCTTGGGGCCTCTGTCTGCATTGTAGTTGCTCTATTTCTTGCCATCTCTGGCTGGGCAGTTCCATGGTTGAGATGCAGGATTGCCTGATGATCCTTGCAGTGATCAGCTGATCCTGTCTCTGACATGGTGGGCTCTGTGCCCCATCTGCAGAGGGGCACCCCCACCTCCCTGCCAGTTGGCACAGTTGGCTGAGTATCAGGTGCTTCAGCTCACCAAGAAGGGGTGGGCAGATGGTACAGGCTTGTCCACCAGTAACACTACCATCATGGCAGATGTAGATTAAGAAATATAAGCTAGAGTTATTTGTTTTCAGGCTAAGTTTGAAACCCACTTTAAAATATTTGTCCTTTTTTCTGAAACTTCTTTTTCTGGGTGAAAGTTGAAACATCTGAACTTGATCTATATCAAATACCTCTTCCTTCATTTTCTGGATAAGCCTAGGGCTGGTAAATGTTTCAGCCCTATGAGTGGATTATGACTAAATCTTCACTGAACTCTTTTAGCACCTATTTGCCATGTTATACTTAATGAATTCTGACAGCATATTACCAAATTTACCCATATTTAAAATTGATTCTGGTAAACACTAAATGATAAAGTTGGCTGTTGTGCACTATAATTGTAATCAGGTAATAGTTTCTCTTCCATATGAATATAATGGTATATTCCTTCAACACATGTTAAGACAAAGAAAGCTATTTCTCAGTGAACTCCCATATGACCTACTGTCTGTAACATATATCACACACTTTACTGCTTTGCTTTGTAAATATTGCTAGGTGCATCTCATTCATCATTTAAGAGTACCAACCCTGGAGGGCAAGACTGATATTATACAGATTGTATTACATTTTTTACTGTTCTTTAATAACACACACATTTTAACAATAGAAGAGTTTAAAAAAATTGTCAATAAATGAAACAAACAGAAGAAATGACAATTAATGATTAAATTTATTCTAAATGTTTAAATAAGGTGAACACATATTTGCATTTTAAATTAAGAAATAGCCCTGGCTGGTGTGGTTTAGTGGATTGAGCGCTAGCCTGCAGACTCAAAAGTTACCAGTTTGATTTCCAGTCAGGGCACATGCTTGAGGTGTGGGCTAGGTACCCAGTGGGGGAGTACCAGAGGCAACATATCTATGTTTCTCTCACACATGTTCTTCTCTCTCTCTTCCTTCTTCCTTTTCCATCTGTATAAATGAATGAATGAATGAAATCTTAAAAAATAAATTTGTTAATTAAGTTAAATGCAAATTTCTGCTCTAATGAAAATATTTTACTTCTAATATAAAGTCCAGATTACTTTAAGATCCTTTGTGCTTAGTAGGAAACATGTGGAAACATGTGCAAAATAGGAATAGATTAAATTTATTTTAGAAATTGAAGATGGAATTTACATATTTAAGTTAAATTTTGATTTTGAAGAGAATGTCTCATGTGTTATCATTACCAAATAAATTTAAAAATACAAGTTATAGGATAGATATGGTTTGAGGGTTTAGTGATAGATTTTGGGCTTGAAACCAAAACATTGCTTAACATGAGCTGTCCAAAGACTTTGGAAATCTGAGCTTGTTCACTGCTTACCATTGAATGCTAGAAAGGTTGAAGTTAAAATGCAAGCATGACATCTTGGAGTGATGATGGATGTTTACAACAAACAAAACTAAAGATATTTGATAAAGATATTATCATATTTTTGCAAGGCTAATATGAACAAAGAATACATATACTTCTTTTTTTATACAAAGGATTTTCTATGAGGACATTTATTATAATGAAACCTTGAGTCACAAGGGAAGTGGCTTTTATGCTTTCAGAATATGCAGGTATTCTTTGAGGAAAGCTATGTACCCTGATTCCATAAAAATTTGGAATATCAAAAATATATTTTGCAAATTAACTTTAAGGAGTTCTTGGATGTTTCCATTGGTCTGAGCTAAAGACTCCTTTTCCTTGGTGTGTTCGATAGCACTGGAAAGCTGAGTAGGACCACACACATGCTTCTGGTCCAAGAACTGAAATGATTCTTAGCTCCTTTCACCTGAGACAAGGTCCTAATCCTATCAGTGTCATCTCACCAGTGCTCTAGTGAGATGAGGCAGCAAGAATCAGAGCCATGGGAAAGATAAGGCTTCTTTTGAAGGTCTAGAGTAGAGCTGGCCTAAAGATCACTTGTTGGCTTTCCTAAGGTGGTAGCAAGGAAAGCGAAGAATGGAGAACAGATTACTGGTTTTGCGTAAGAGAAAATTAGTCCAAACAAGCTGGATAGAAAACAAAAGAAATAATACAAAAAGTTTGCTTCCAAAGGGTCACATGACAAGACTGCCACATTTTTTACTTATGTCAAAAACTAAACACTTTTAAACTTTAGCACCTTGCCTCTTACCCATATCAGTGTTTTCTTATGATCATATTTCGCTGGTGGGTGTTCCAATAGTTGGATCTTCAGGGGATGCTTGGTTTCATAGATTTTTTTTTTGTAAAAAATAGACTATGGCTCAGATGGAAGAATGCAAAATAGGAAGAGAGAGAAGGATAGACAATAGTTTCAAACTTCAGTGTGCAAATAGATTATATTCATATGACTCACCTCCAGAAGTTCTAATTTAGTATTTTGGAAGGGGGAGCTAGAAATTCAGTCTTTTAAACAACAATCTTTGTAATTTGGATTCTGACAAAATTTTGACACATGGGAAATAATTTTGAGGAACATTGAGCTCTGGTGTAATGCCCTGAAAGAACAGATCTGTCTGAAGCACTGTAATCAAGTGCAGGCCTGTGTGCAAGCCTTCAGGGAGGCAGCGGGTGGGGTTTTGTTCTGGAACTAACAGGGTAGTCAGAAAGCAGTATTTGTTTAGACAATATTCTTTATGAGCTGGGTACCTGTCTAGGCCCTTTGGAAGTAAAGGCAAACATTTCTTACTCTTGTGGAGGCTAAACTTTAAGGACGGGGAAGATAGAATGTAAATAATATACTTAATAAGTAGATGGTATAGTATGTTAGAAGGAGAAAAATACTATGAGAGGGAAAAAGTAGATCATAGTATAAAGATCAGAAATGTGTAAGATATAACTTCTAATTTTAAATTGGGATGTCAGGGAGAAGCCTCACCTAGAAGGCAGCATTTGAACAAAGAACTGGAGAAGTTGGGAAATGGACAATGGGACTATTAGGAGAAAGAGGAATCCAGGAGGGATTCACATGAGCTCTCAGGGAGGACTTTAATTGGAGTGAGGCTGAGTGAAGAAAATGAGAGGGAGAGAAAGAATTAACTGGAGTCAGGGAACATAAAGCATTGTAAAGATTGGTGTTTCCTTCTTTATGTTTTCTGGACAAAAGCAAGAGCCATTGGAAGGTATTTATTGAAATATCATATGATCTTTCTGATGCTACTAAGGAGTCACTCTGACTATGGCTGGGCAGGGGGAGTGCAGGATATTTGGGAGAAATTCAGGAGAAAGATGACCAGTGGCAATGGTAAAAATTACTAGAAATCTGGATATATCTTGAAGAAGAATAAAAAATGTCTTGATAAAAAAATGTGAGATATAATAATATGATAGAGGGGAATAAAGAATTATTTCAATGTTTTTTATCTCAGCCACATGAGAAGATAGCTGTCATCAACTGAAGAAGATTTAAAGAAAGAGGACCACAAAACCATCCAGTGTCTGCTATATCCAGTAACATAATGTAGCATATTCAGTACCATAGACATGGATGTTCCTCGTTTATGTACTATGTAGTAGTGATTTGAACAACTCATTGAACCCCTGTTTCTTCATATTTAAAATGAAATAACATCTGTTCTGTCTACCTTGTAGTTTTTGCATGAGGAACAGTTGTTATATATTAGAAGGTTTTAAGATTTCATCACTTTTCCTAGACTTAATAATTGTAAATTATGCTTTTAATCTTATTAGTAGAAATGTAATAAAATATAATGGTGTTACTTGTTTTGTATCTAATATGTGCCAGGTATTGCATAAAGCATTTTTAATGTGTTATTTTTAATTCTCATAAGAATTTAACATATACTTTACAGATGTGGAAATAAACTTCAGAGCATATAAGAAAACTGCCAAGTTTAAGCTAATAATAAATCATACAGCCATCATTTAAATTCAGACTCTTTCTTCTATAAGATGTAGCCTTTCTAATAAATAGAAAATCATCAACTAAACATGAAAAACTGGTTCTTTTTTTAATTCTAAAAATAGTATTATTGTAGTAAGAGAATAGTAGCAGTGAGTCAAAGGGTAAAAAAAGACCCAGAAAATGCAGAACCAAAACATGATTGTAAAACAAAGCAATTTTGAGTGTTTGATGTGTAGAAACACTGAGAATAAGATAGCTGAGATTAGTAAGACTATTTCAGTCATATACTTTGGAATTATTTTTCTGTTAATTTAGGAAATTCAATGTGTTCTTATTACTTTTCCTAAAGTGTAAAGACCTTACATCCTATCAGATTCATGTAGTAGAATATGAGTATACACTTCTTTAGGAATTTATTGTGCCCAAACTAATGGCATTTGTACAAGACATATTTTTATTTGTTTGATGGACTGTCAGAATAAGGTAGGCTATACAATTTTTATAATAGCAAAGGGGGAAGTGAGATCATTTTAAGGGCTTTGTCTGATACAAATTTAATAACTGACTTCAATGTTTTGTTTTTGTTTTCTCATTTGTTCTCTTATAACATTATCTACCACTCTTTCCCTTTCCTCTTGAAGGAAGATAAAAAATGCTCTTATTTTTGAATGGGAGAGGAAAAAGGAAATACTGTGCCTACTTAATCATCTGTGCAATTCGTAAATGTCCCTCATTTTGCCTATTAATTATTTTCAGTGCATAAAGTGAAGTTGGATTTTAAAACAACTATATTGACTTGATGTTTTGATATTTTTGTTATGAAACCAAGCAAAATAAATTAATTATTAATATCTCTTTTTATCTATGTACATGACACTAAGTACTGTTTTCTGTTTTGTTTCTTGTTTCAACATTGCTCATCTTAAAAGATTATTATTTCTCCTTTTATTTTCCCACAGACTTATTTCAGATTCATTAATCTTCTATTTTTCATTAGAAGGAAACAAATTCCTTTAATGTAATTCTTTCAAGTCCTATTGGTTATGTGTAAAGGTAACACATTATACTCCTACTTCAAAATACCCTTGTCCACTGGAATACACCCCAGGAAGCCAGGGACAGCTAGTTCTAGAATATCCTTAGAAGTAGAATACCCTTAAGATCATGCTACTTAATACATGATAAATTAGTCATGATGTTACACAGAATCCCCTCCTAACTTCTTCACTTTCGATTACCCTTCCTTATTAAGTAGTCATGTTTATTATTGTTGTTACTTTAATATTATGAAAACTAATGTAAGAATTTCCAATTTCATTGTTTTATTTCAACCTATAACAACACGTTGGTAATGACACAAAAGACATGATTATCCCTAAAAAAAACTTACCTATCAAATTTCAAATGGCTATTATTTAGTCATTGTTTGTTGCGTCAAGGTCCTCTGGATGATCATTAACCTTATTCAGGTTCTCCTACAGCACCACATCTTTCCTAACCCCATGTGCTCCATTGGACATCAACACACTGTCTTCACAATTATCATAAATGCCTAGTGTGAACCCTTGAGTTGGTTCTGTACTTATCTTTGTAACCTGGAGTGGTGCCCACAGCCATGGATTGAGCCTCCACAGAGCCAGGGTTCCAAGTACAGTTTGGCATCTTGTCTCTGATTATCAATAGCCTCTTTCTGTGTACCCTGCTAAGTGCTACTTTTATTCATTTATTATATTATTGAATTTATTGAGTTGACTTTGGTTAATGAAATGATATAGATTTCAGGTGTACATTCTATAATACATTATCTGATATTGTATTGAGCGTTCACCACCCAAAGTCAAGTTTCTTTCCATCACCATTTATCACTCCTTTACCCTCTTCTACCTCCCCTCACCACCCTTTTTCCCTAGTAATCACCATACTGTTGTCTATGTCTATGAGGTTTTTTTATTTGTTTGTTTAACCCCTTCACCTTTTCACCCAGCCCTAACCCTCTTCCCTCTGACAGCTGTCAGTCTGTTCTCTTATCTATGATTCTGTATTTTGTTTGTTAGTTTACTTTGTTCATTAGATTCCACATATAAGTGAAATCATAGGGTACTTATCTTTCTCTGATCAGTTTATTTCACCTCGCATAATAAATACTCTCCAGGTCAATCTATGCTGTTGCAAAAGGCAAGATTTCCTTCTTTTCTATGGTCAAGTAGTATTCCATAGTGTAAATATACCACATTTTTTTAATCCACTCATATACTGATGGGCATTTGGGCTGCTTCCAAATCTTGGCTATTGTAAATAATGCTGCAATGAACATAGCTGTGTATATATTTTATCAAATTAGTGTTTTGATTTACTTTGGATATATTCCCAGGAGTGGAATTGCTGGGTCATAAGGAAGTTCCATTTTTAATTTTTTGAGGTAACTCCATGCTGTTTTCCACAGTGGCAGTACCAATCTGCATTCCCAACAGTGCACAAAAGTTTCCTGTTCTCCACATCCTTACCAACACCTGTTGTTTGTTGATTTATTGATAATAGCTTTTCTGACAGGTGTTAGGTGATATCTGATGGTTATAACTTGCATTTCTCTGTATGTCCTCACTGGAGAAGTGTCTATTCAGGTTTGTTGCTTATCTTTAATTGGATTTTTTGATGTTGAGTTTTATAAGTTCTTTATAAATTTTGGATTTTAACCCTATATGAGATGTATCAGTGGGTTGTCTTTTCATTTTGTTGATGGTTTCCTTTCCTTTGTAACACCTTTTTAGTATGATGCAGTCCCATTTATTTTTTTTCTGTTTTTTCTTGCCTGAGGGGATATATTAGAAGAAATATTGCTACAAGAAATGTCTGAGATTTTACTGCCTATGTTTTCTTCTAAGATTTTTATGGTTTTGAGTTGTTAACATTTAAGTCTTTAATCCATTTTTAGTTTATTTTTATGTATGCTGTAAGAAAATGGTCTAGTTTCATTTTTTAAATTTTTTTGGCTTGGATATATCTGATATTTCTAACACCATTTATTGAATAGACTATCTTTATCTCATTTTATGTTCTTGTTTCCTTTGTCAAATATTGATCAAAAAGGTGTGGTTTATTTCTGGGTTCTCTGTCCTGTTCCATTGATCTATATATCTGATTTTATGCCCTTACCATACTGTTTAGATTACTATGGCCTTGTACTATAGTTTAATATCAGGTGGCATGTTTCCTCCAAATTTATACTTATTTTTCAAGACTGCTGTGGCTATTTGTGTTTTTTTTTGTGGTTCCATATATATTTTTGAAATATTTGTTCTAGTTTTGTAAAATATGCCATTGGTATCTTGACAGGAATTGCATTAAATCTATAGATTGCTTTGGGTAGTATAGACATTTTAATTTTAATTCTTCTTATCCATGAACACAATATATGCTTTGACTTATTTGTATTTTCTTCAGTTTCTTTCTTCAGTGTCTCATAATTTTTGAAGTACAGGTCTTTTACATCCATGGTTAAATTTATTTCTAGGTATTTTGTTTATTTTTAATGCAATTGTAGTTGTATTATTTTCTTAGTTACCCTTTCAGATAGATCATTGTTGGTGTAAAAAAATGCAACTGATTTCTGGATAAGTGCTACTCTTGTCTCAGATGTGTGTAACTATGTTAATCCAGTGAAAAACTGATCCTATATGAGAGCTGAAATTCAGAGATAAACTGTAAAATTAGAGTTTTTGAAAATTCATTTTCATTATTGCTAAATTTAATTTTTAAAAATGAACCAGAGCAAATTTAACAGCATGAGTATACTTACATATATTATATTAAATTATATTTATAAGTGCATATATCCAGAAAAAGAATGAGCATTGTAGTATGATAAGCAATTTTTGGATTTATATTACCACTAATTTGCTACTTATTAATTTACTTTTTATCTGCTCGTTCTTGTGAGCAGGCATTCTGTGATGGATAGTAACATTTTAAAAATAAGATTTATGAAATAAAAGAGCAGTGGGAATGAGAGACTCATATTCCTTAGATTTCTTTTTCAACAAAATAAAAAAGACTGTCATTATTCAGCCTTAGAAGTAGATAACATTGACCCATCTTATGGAACTCTAAATACTGTTAATTTTCATGGCTGATTTAAAAACTAACAATGACACTTTCTGGTACACAGTGAATATGAGAATAGGCGGTGGAAAAAAAGACTAAAACCTCTGATATCATTTTGTTTTGTATCCTGTTACATCTTTTTGACTAACATTTAAAGTAAAGTTTAAGTGAGAACCCGATAAATTATAAATCTCACTTCATTAAACTCCTTAGCAGAGGGTGTTTCTATCCTTCAGGATGCTGCTCCCTTGTGTGTTTCCTTTGCCAGACTGTCCCTCACCAGCACAGGGGCATCAAAAACAGGTGATGCCCCTCCTTTTCTTTTCTTCCTCAGTCTGTTCCAGCCATACTGGCTCCTTGCTGTCTGTGATTATGTCAGGCACATTTCTGCTTCAGTGGCTTGCATGGTTTAAAACAACATGGAAACTTTTCTCCCAGAAAGCCAATAGCCTTCTTCTTCACTGATGTCAGATTTTATAGAAAATACCATCTTCTCAGTGAGGTCTTGCAAGTCACTATCACCACTGGTGCTTCCTGTCTATCCCCCTTTCCTCAATATTTTTCATCATAAAAGTTATGACTTCTGATATATTATAGTATCTATTTATATTTTGTTTATTGTCTATATCTGGCTAAGCTGCCATAAGAAAACACCACAGACTGTGTGGCAGTCCCAGCAGGGCACCGATTCTCATAGACTAGGGCCCCAATCTTGTGACCCCATTTAGCCCTACTTAGTTACCTCCTAAGGAGACCATGTGCAAAGACAGTCACACTAAGTTTAAGGTTTCAATGTATGGATTGGGAATGGAGTGCACAATTAAGTCCATAGCATTGTCTGTTTCTCACTGCTAGAATAGAAGCTCTGTGAAGGCAAGAGCTTTCATCTGTTTTGTTCACTGTTATATTCCCAGTGCCTATAAGAGTACTGAGCACACAGTGAGCAATCAAGAAATATTGTTAAATTAATTTCTAAATGACAAAATACTCAGAACCCGAGCACATGGAATTGTTTACTTCACCTTATACTTTCAGTTTCTGTGACCTAACATCTGAGGGTGAGGTAAGGAAGAGCCAGTAAGACATTGCAAAGAAGATGACCCCAATCATGTTAAAGAGTAGTTTCATAGTTAGCTGATCACTATTTCTCCCTCACTGAGGTAACATGTTGGGTTGTCCCCCTCTAGCTCCACTGCACCTCCATCACTTTTTCTCTTTGTGACCTATTATTTCTTTAAATAGTGTCTGGGTTTCACATACCTCAAAACATACAGATATAGCCGGTGAAGGGGAAGACACAGACCCTAGGTTAGGCATTAGAGGTGGCTATCATCACACAATTTATTTTTTCTAAGTATTATATACACTTCGTGCCTTAATGCTTTGGACACTTGAAGCAACATTGTTTCATTCATAAACAGTAGTGAGTAAGACTCTGGAACTAGTGCAGCTCATCAAATATTGTGCTTCCCTTTTATTTTCCTCTTTATGTACACTTGAAATGAATATTTGTGTATTTGTAGAGTGAAAAATAGTTGACTCTGCTTATCTTCAAGGGAAATTGGGTATATGTTCATGGCTCTATGAGGACACTTTAGTTATTTTATGCACATAAGAGAACCAAAATTTATGCGTGCTGTTTAGTAGTCATTTTCCATTCTGACATAGAATGCTCTGGAATTGTCCGTTAGCTTATTCTCTATACCCATTGACTGATGATACAAAGAGAAGAAACAGAATCTTATTTTCATGAAATAATTGATCAGAGTAGAAGATGAACTGGATTCACTTCCTAATGTAGATATGCAGGAATGGTGAGGATGGGTTGTTTTAGGGGTGTTATTTGGCAGGTAGCTACCCCCCACCAAAAGAAGGGAGGGCATTAAGGATGCAAGACAGTAGTACAGAGTAATATGGACAATGAAATCAATTCTCAAGAAAGCAGAGTCAGATGCATCCACAGGCTGTGGGGTATTAAGTAAGAAAGTTTAGATTTTTAAAATATGTGTTGTATTAGAACACATACTTTGCAAAATGAAAATAAATGGTATAATTCTATTTTGGGGGCTCTGATTCTTTAAATTTGCTACTGGCCTCACACTGCATCATATGGATCATGGCTTCACATGCATTGTACTTCACTCCCAAGCAGCAACAAAGGAATACAAATGTTCTGCTGCCCTAGAAAGGAAACTTAGCTAACAGGCATTGTGGGAATAAATTCAGAATTATTTGTGTGTGTGTGAGGAACATGGACTATTCATTGTCACAAACAAATATAGGGAAAAATAAAATGGATTATTATCTTTTGAATTATGAGAACTGAGCACTGTGTCCCTTAGTCTATAAACCAAAAGTAGTTGAAATTAAACAAAGAGAGTAGAAATTACTATGTTTTTGTTATTTCATATATGCTGTCAAGGTATTTTGTCAAGTTGTAGTTCCATGGAGGAAAATAAACTAGTTCCCTAAACGTGAGTCAGTGAAATTAGTGATTGAAAATGTCCAGGATTTTGCTTTAGATTCATTTTGTTATCTTTTTACTATATATCTTATGAAAAAAAGATAGAAAAATAATCATCAGAAGTTAATAAAGAGATTGCAAATATAGCAGTATATCTTAAAAAAAAATCACCCTAACTGGTGAGAAAATATTTGGAAAACTGGAATGCACTACAAACGGCAGGCCCAGATGGCATGCACAGTGGGCTACTAAAGAGAAGCAGCCTGTGAACTTACCAGACCAAGCTGCTTCAGTCAGTGATAAATCATGGGTATCCAAGTGGGATGATCCCAGTCCATTTAATGGAGGAGTAAAAATCATACAACCCTCCAGACTGAAATAAAAATAGCAATGAACATTGTTGGAGAACCATATACATAAAGAAAAGTATTTTTTACAAATCCATGGGAAGCAAATATATATTAAGTGCGTCAATAAGTGGAAGCTTTTAAAAATAAAACCAAATAAAATTTAGCTTTTGCTTTTCCAAAAATGAAATAAATGGGTGGGGTGGGGAGGGCATGGTGGGGTGAAAATGGAGACAGTTGCACTCAAACAACAATTAAAAAACTAAACAAAAAGATTCCATTTAATACTATAGGTTTATTCAGATGCACAGCCTACACAATTACAAAGCTCAAGGTTGAGATAAGAATCTCAATTTCCTTAACTTGGAGAATTTGATTCAGCTTATTTTAGCAGACATCTTGAAAAGTGGTTGAATATTGCTTGAATTTTTTTTTCAGTAGCTGAAAAATTGACCAAGAGTCTTGACTAATATCAATAGCAGTATATTTAGTGTGCTTTACTGATACTTTAAAAAATAAAAATGTAGATATTTACTGTACCAAGATACATATGCACTTGTAAAAATAATGCAGCTATATTCTCCTGACAACATGTAGTACATGTAGTATTTTTTAATATACATTGCATTTTTAATACAACTTTTTTGTATTGCTCAAGGTAGATGGATTGTAATCCTCTCCTGTGTCCTCCCAATGGCCTTTACTCCTCTATTTACAAGGAGTACAGATTACTGATCTTGCTAAATGAGTCTGTTCACTTTTCTCTGAGTAATAATTTTTAAAAATCGTGTGCATTGGGGTGCAGGTGGGTGATACACCAGTGTGGGAGGATCTGCTGTACCCACAGACTCACAAAATTCTTGAGTAGAGGAGACACAAAACTGCAGTCAAGAAGAATTAATTTTCTTTCATCTCCCTGATAAAATGGTGATTAAATAATACAAGAGAAAATAAAAGACAACCACAGCCATCTATAGATATTCACCATGTTACGTTTCATCAGTCTGTCAGATTCATTATTTGTACTCAAGCCTGCAGTCTGTCCCCATTTGACGTATGAGGACACTGAGTCCAGAGAAGCTTCAGTGCTTCACAGCAGGTCAATTCTAATCACCACAGAGCTTTAGGGTGAAATACTACTGTGTTCTTCTCATCTTAAAATACGGCAGATAATGGAGAATGTTCAAAGGTCATCAAATAAATTTTCATTCTCTTCTAAACTTATGAAAAATGTGCAGTTTCCTTAATAATGTGGCAGAGGGACTGTGTTTTTTCCTTCTTTCCTATTTCAAGGGCTTGTGGAGAATATATGTTCTATGACATGGGAGATGTATTTTCAACTTGAAAGGAAGCTACTATGTTTAGCAAAGGGAACACTTGAATAAAATCATGACACCAGGAGGCTTTAGGGAACAGAACTTTCTCTACAAAAGGAAAGTTTAAGATGTGATTGGATGATGATGAGTATAACAGACATAGGATCATTGTTTTTAGTTAAACCTACAAAGTGATGACTTCTAATGAAACTAAATACGCTACTTATCTTTCAGTGTAAGATACAGGCAGGCAGGTCCTCGCCCTGTGTGAATGTGGCACTGTGTTAGGCCCTGTGGAGATCAAGAAAAGTAAATCAGTGAAAGAGATGGAAATTTAAGTCTACTACTTGGAAAAATGGAAGAAAAAACAGGAAAGGCCACTTGTATGATGTTTTGTTTTTGTAAGGGACAGGTTTTTGATTCAAGGTCACTCCCCTTTGTTCAGGTCTCTTTGGACTCCTCTTCTTCAGCAAGAACAAAGACTCCCAAGCATGTTATTCCTTCTTGTTCCCCTGCTCTGCTCTCTCCCTTTACAGCCTCTTAGATGAATGTAAACATAAGCAGAAAACAGTAATGCAAACATTATCCAGAAGTTCCTTTTTTTTTTTCTGAAGCTAAGATCATGCATGCATAATCCAGGACAATGCAGTGCATGACTTACATATATCTAAAGCCTAAATACTTTATAGTGTGCCATGACAGTCTGGTTTATCTATTGTTCTTGTGGAATGCTTTGCATGAGCATTCACATATTTTCTGGTCATGTGGTTCCTCTTTTGCGATCTTGTTCACCAGTTCCTGGCTGCAGCCTGGCTCTTGTTTCCCTTTCTACGTCTTCCCAGTTGTGATTAGACTAGCTCTCTTTAGCTGTAAAAAAGGTTAGAAACAAAGAGGGATAGGATTGAGGGTGGGAGGTGGGGGTGGGTGGGGCAGGGGAGAGTGGTGAGGGAAAAATGGAGACAACTGTACTTGAATAACAATCAAAATAGAAATAATAAATAAATAAATAAGGCTGAATTTAGATAACTCCATTTTCTTTCTGATTTGGAAGGGTGTAATTTCTACCACTGTCTACATTACTTACCTCTCATATTGAGCTAACTCCTGTGACAAGTGCCAAAGGCTCCATTTTGACCAAGAATGTATGAAGCTGTAGCAATCTATATTCATGTTTGTACAAATATTATCACTGATAATCCTTCTGAGGACCTTCTCACCTGGTGCAGGGCTCAGTCCCTTTTCTAACTTGAGTTTTTACTTTGTGGGGTGATCTGTATTGTGGCTCCTCTCAGTCTCAGCAAGGCTGCGGCAGTGATGGCTGCCCACAGGGAGCACTTTGGGGAGTCAGTTGTGTTGGAGCCTAAGGTAATGGGAGAGCTTTTTTGTTATTTCTCTCTCTCTTCTGTTGAGTCTTTAAAAACATGGAGCTACTTGGAAAGGAGCTCATTTTGGCCAAGGACTCTCAGTAAAAAACATTCATAAACTGCATGACAGTCTAGAATATCCTTCCCTTACTTATAGAAGCTTCTAGGTTCTCCCTTGGCAGTGAGTGCTTCTTAAACTGGAGTTTGTATGAATGTTTCAACTTCAAGTAGCCTGAAGGAGGCACTAAATGGACCCTCAATTTGCCTTACAAAGCAGTTCCTAAAATATTGCAAAGATTCCTTTGTCTACCCTAGGAAAAATTCTTTTGATGCCCTACCATCTTTGTTAAATAGCTTAAATCCTCCATTCTTTTATTTTAAAATCAAACGCTCATACTTCTCAACAAGCTGGCTCCCATGCATTTTTCTGAGGATTAGCCAGATAATATGATTTCTCTAGGTGATAAAAATTTTACTTTATTATAAAATATTACTCTCACCAGGCAGATCAATTACATAGTAAGGCTAAGAGCCATGCTATGTGAATTTCCCATAAAAATATTACTATCCTGTGAACTGAATAACAAAGTGTCTTAATATTAACAAATTTAATAAAATACAGGTAGTAGTCTAAAATTGTATAAATCTATTGCAGATTGAATTTCTTGGGGCTCCTCAGGTAAGCCAGAAAGGTGAAGACAACAAAGTGAGTTGTGATCATTATTAGAAATATTTTTAGCTTCCATCACACATTTGACCAACAAATAGTACTCATTAAGAACATGCAATTTAAACACTATAAAATATTTTAATAATATTTTATTATTCTCTTTTTATTTACATTTGTATACTGAGGCATAAACTGAAAATTCTCCAAAAATGTACCATTTACCAGATTTGTTATTGAGATAATCAATGAGGAGATAGGAGACAATCTCTTGTTTCATGTCATGTGCAATTTGTATTTGAATAGATTTGGGGTTACATGAACATGAACATTAAATCTAACTTTAGTTAAGGTTAACAATTCATTGTTTCATTTCAAATATAAAATTAAACTATGGATATAATAAGATTATTGATAGTGCAATGCTGGTAGAAATATATATTTAGTTTGATGAACTTGTATATTAAATCAGTAAGTTTCTTAACACCAAAAAAGAAATTGTCAGATGTTCTACGTTTTAGAAGAGTCTTTTCAAAAACATGCTGATAAATTCAATTATTTCAATGTAAGTACATAAGTGACAGATAAAAAATATTTGCCTGTAAGAGCCACCATGTAAGAAAATCATATCCTCTGAAGCCAACATGCTGTGTGGAAGCCCAAGCAAACTTGTGTGGAGACCCATGAGAACAGGAACCAAGGCCACTGGTCAAAAATTCTGGCAGAGATTCCCTCTAACAGTGAGTACCAACTTGCCAAGCATCCCATTAAGCTACTGTGGCAGTTGATTTTTCCTGCTTCAGTGGATCTTCCCCCACACCCATGATGCTGTGGACAATACCCAGATCTTCTTGAGCCATGCTTAAATTGCACAATCATGAACAAAAAGTATGAATGATGTTCTTGCATAGTAGCAATAGATAACTCAAACATTGGCCAATTTTTTAAGGTTCACTCTTAAATTCCAACTTTCTGATAAAGCATTGCCCACATATTTTTGCATGCTGTGATGTTCCCCTTTGTTGTATTCTATAGCTTTTGTGATCTGTACTACTCTTGATGTTATTTAATTACAAATAGACATTTGATATAAATACTTAAAGATTTTATTACTTTTCTAAATATAAATCAACATATTTATATTATTGATATATTTAAATTATTGATTATTTAAAATAGAGATTTTCATACTTTAAAAATACTATTTTAAAGATTATCTTTAAGTTATTTCTTTTGTGAATCTATATATATGTGTAAATATATATAGGCTTTGGATTTAGACATAATATTGAATCCTATCAGAAATAATAACTTTATTTTAAAACAGAGCAAGTTATTTCTGTATCACTATTGCCCTAATTGTAAAAATTGAGATAATAATTCTTACATTATTTCAATGACTAGGTTAACACCGTACTTGACATATAGTAGCCAATTTCTTTCATGAGCTCACAGATTTATGCACTTGGGGTTGATCCAATATCATCAATTAGGAGGGAATATAGCCATTTTTCACAGTTCTAATATGTAACATTCATCTTCTTTGTTCAGTTTTTAAAATTGTAGTTGGCTTATTGCTTTTCTCACACAAGTATTATATAATTGGCTTGATGACTAGTGCTTATTTACTTCCAAGGATCTCTCTGAGAATTGTTTTCTTTCACATTTCAACCATTTTCTGACCAATAAGATGAAAACATTATGAAAAGAGAATAAATGAATCACTTAATTTGGTAGAGGTAAAAAGATTTATGCATGTACTTCTTAGGGAAATAAGATGTGTTTTCCATACAAGATTCAGAGAAATGTTTTTTTCTTCAAATGTGTTTTTAAATAAAAATATAAGATATTACATTTTTCAGAAAGTAGTTGAATGCATGATTAGGCTCTGACCAAAAACAAGGTATATAAAAAGAACCTGTTAATTTATTTTTCATCATTACCAACTTACACCTTTTAATTGATTTTATATTCAGGAGTATAAGAAATATCAAGTGTTTGCTTGGACCTTTTCTCATCATAGCAAATAAGTCAAAATTCTTCTTCATTTTCTTAGACAAAATTGGTGAATTCAGTTCTTTGACCTCCTGCTTATATGAGTGTAAAAATTTTTAGGTTTAGTCATATTTATATCTTAAATCTCTCCTATTTGTGATATCATCAGAAAGATTAACAATTTGGGCACTACATTTCCAGAATGAAAAAATAGAAAACTGGATTGAATAAAGAAATTTGTTCCTAACAAAACTGACTTGTCTAACTTTTTACCATATTTCTGATCTCAGGTTGGACAATACTTCTCCTGGAATCCTTTTCTGACTTCCCAAGGCTAATTTTGGTGCCTTTTTTATACACCCTTGAAATCCTGAGATTTGGCCTCGCACAAAGTTTTTTTCATTTTATTGCATTTATTTATCAGTCTCTTTATTAACAGAGAATTAACTGTGATTATGGAAATTCTGTCCATCTTAGTTACTATGATACTAACAACATTAAATATAATACCAGACATACAACATATATTCAATAAATATTTGTTGAATGAATTAATAAATCGACTATGTACAATGTTATAGATTTTTTTTTAAGATGCATTGGTGATCATGAGATAAACTGAAATCAGAAATGGATGAAGGAAATTCTGTAGACATTTGTCTTGAGTTCATGATTCTTTGATTTTGAGCCAGGACACCCAATGTTCTTCCCAATTATGTGTGCCAAAACCCATCACTTTTGAACTCTTTTGAATTGAATTTCTGTCCTTCATAATGACAATAACTCATGACTAATAATTTTAGAGTGGAACATTAGGAAAAATCATTTATATTTATTGAATGGCTATTTTGTCCACTGCTATTTTATGTCCTGAGGGTCTAGAGGTTTCTGAGACACAGTAGCTGTCTTCAAGGAGTTTGTTGTAAATTAATGAAGGGAATACTATATTAATATATTTCCCAGTGCAAAAAGGGCTGGTACACACTATCGAATTATGTAGGGGAAAAATTAGCTCTATAGAAAAAACACTTTGGGGATTTGAGTAAAAGCTTTAAGGAAATCTTTTTGTTGTAAAATATTAAGCCTGCATATTGGCAGAAGCAGTGGTGAGCCAAAACATTTTCAAACAGGCCTACTAGAACTGATGGCTAATATTTTAGGAATTTTGAGAACCAGTTACTGAACACAGTCAATATTAAAATAAAAATATACAAACTTACTACTAGATAAACTGTTGGAAACAGAGAAAAATATTTCTCACAACTTATCACTTCCTAATTATTTAATTATATTCTTCTTCTTTATATGCTTTTGAAGTTATTTTTATCTACTATACTTGTATGGTGAAATACTTCATAATGGTGTTGCTACTGCCCTCCTATTCTGAACTCCATGTTTAATCATGTCATGGTGGCACTTTGAGATTGGCCTTGGTGGGAGGATCTAAACATTGAAAACTGGTAAACATTTCAAATGAATGCTTGAGGTATTGTTTTATATTATTTCTATTGTTATACTTTATTATTTTTATTATTATATTATTTGTTAATTTTATTGTCTAAACTTATTCAGTGATGGAGAAATGTTAATAAAGCAGATTGTATTTAAAATATGCTGTATCTACAGCGTTTACACTGAAATAGTACAAACATTGGGAAGAATTTTTCCAAAATTTCAAAAATGTTTTGACATATGTCTTGCTGTTTCACTTGTATCAGTAAATAAAATTCTCAACTGATATTTATGTTGCAGCAACATTAATTTATCACATGCAACCATAGATTAGCTATGAATATATAATAATAGTTCAATAAAAATCAATGAAAGCATTTGGGAAAAATCAAGTGGTTATTTGTAATTTTAAATAAATTGTGTATTTTATTATTATTGGAAAGGTATATTACTCATTCTCTATGTGAATCAACTTATAACAAATTTATATGTGTATGTATATACATATGAATAACTATTATACATATATTTTTAAATTGTCATTTTTAAACATTTACTAGCACCCTAAAAAGAGTACAAGAGTTTTAAAAAACATAGTTGATTATATTGATTAGTGAGTTTTTCTCTTTTGTATCCTCATACTATGTCTCAGTGTTATTTTCCAGTTCCTCAGGGCAATTGTATGATAAGTTATTAAGTAAATTATATGTGTATATATTTAAATATGTTATACACATAATATGTGCATGTGAATGATTAACACAGAAAAGTACACAAATAATAAATGTGCAGTTTAATAACATTTTATCATATTATAGTGTGACCAACCCCTTCAGATAAAGATAGAAAACATTTCCAGCTATCTAAAAATTTTCCTGGGGCCCTATTTTTATGATCAACAGAGTTAGTCACTATTTTCATATCTGTCACTATAGATTAGTTTGGACTGTACTTGAATTACATAAGGATAGAGAAATACACTATGTTCTCCTCCTTTTTTGTCTTCTTTCCCTCACCATTTGATTTCACATTTGTAGCTTACATCAGCAGTTCATATTTTTAACTGCTCTATAGTATTCCATTGAATGAAAATGCCTCAATTGTTTTATCCTTTCTCCTATCAATGGACATTTTTTGTGTTTCCATTTAGAGGCTATTCAGAAAAAATATAGTTTACTGGGAAAAGTTTTAAGAATTATAAGGATGCCTTTTCAATTCTTTTTAAAAATCCTTTATTTACCTACAGCTGTGGAGTTGGGAGTGCAGCATTTATTATGTCACATCAAGAGAAATATCAGACAAACTCTAATTAAGGAGAATTTTATAAGTAACTGGCCTGCCGTCTAAAAATTTCAATGTGATGAAAGATAAAGTTAGGAAATAATTCCCAATTAAAGTAGATCCAAGAGACAAGTCAACTGAGTGTTCACCAAGTCAACAAGTCGAATGCACTGAGTGATCCTAGACTGCCTTCTTCATTACAAATCTTGCTAAAAAAATATTGTGGAGAAATTTGACATCATTGGTTCCTCAGAAGTTATACTGGCTGTGGAAGTGGAAGTGGAAATGAGGTGGGGTAGAGGAAAGAGATGGGGGGAAAAGGTAGGACAGCTATAACCGAACAACAATAAAAAATAACGAACAAAAAATAAATAAAATAAAAAAGTTTTATTAGTAGTCTAACTTTTAAGAGATTATATAGAACAGAATCTTGGCCAAAATTCTTGAAAAAAACAGTGAAAAAGCTCACACACTCCCTTGCCTAGGTACCAGTGCTTGTTGCCGCCCACTAAGCAAGGGCTGTCTTGATGACAAGTAAGCCCAATCTCCTCTTCTCCCCACACTCTGTTCACATTTTGAAGAATCTTTTTCTGTGACTACTTTGTCCATAAAAGAGATTCAGCAACAAATTCTAACTCTGCTCTTTCTTTGTCCTCATTCTTTGTGGTTTTCAATTATAAAAATTTGCTGAAATAAATTTATATTGATTAAAGTATAAATATTAGGAGAGTGAAAGATAAAAAGAAATGCCTTACATTTGTTAAAAGTTATGTGGGTAGGTAAACTTTGATTCATGTTATCTTATTATTTCATCCTCAATATAAGCTACTGACAGAAGTGAGAATAACTATCCCCCTCTGTACAAGGAATTTGAGACTCAGAAAGATTAAACAACTTTCCTGAAGTCAAAGATTAGAAACGTAAAAAGGCACAGATTGAGCCCAAATCTTTTTTCTTTTTCTAAACAACTTCTAGTTCTGTATTTACACTATAGATTTGTGATCTAATTATTCTTTTTTATTGTTGTTCAAGTACAGTTGTCTCTATTTTCCTCCCTCCATTCCCCCCTGCCCCTCCATCCCTGCCTCCTGCCCTCGATTCTATACCCTTGGCTTTGTCTATGTGTCCTTTATACATGTTCCTTGCCTTCTCACTCTGTAAGTGCTTGAAAAGACATTGCAAAATGTCTTGTACATTGGAAAAGACAACTTGAAGCCTCAGATCTGGTTAAGTGAGTGAATAATGATGAGAATATAAATATATAAGAAAGGAAGAGCAAGGGCATTTGTTTGGGAAGATGTTCTGGTTAGTCTTAATTGTTAAGTATTTTCAAAGCTAATAATTTAATCAATTCATTTAGCTTCTTTCTTTACCACTATCACAGAATTTGTTTAAAGCTCAGTTATAGTCCTTATCATCTATAATTTAATATAATAGTCTTTCTAATATCAACAGTTCCTTATAGATCATCTCATTATACCTGCAATTGTTCTTAGAACAATGCTTTTTCACTAAGTGGGTAATCAATAAATGCTGTTGAAGAAATTGGATTCATAGCTATAAATAACAGATTTACAATAACACATTAAATATAACAAATGTTAATACCACAGCAATGGAGGTTTACATTATATTTAAAAATGCAGTATTTTTATAAACTATGTTATAGGAAAATATTCTGTTTAAATTTTGTAAGAGAGCTATAACAAAGGTATGAATAAGGGGTTTCTAAATTCATAGTATGCCCATTAAATAAAGTTTGCAGGTGTTTCACTGGCAGGGAGCTGCTTTGGAATCACAGAAAATGTAATTAGTGGGAGAGATTCGAAACCTCCCATTGCCAAGGGGCTGAGTATAAGATCAATGAGCAGCTAGCTCCATGAGAAAGAGATTAATCAAAGCTAGAAAATGAGAACATATATGCAAAGCTTCAGTCTAAGGTTCAATGGTACTATTGATAATGCTAAACAAGTATAAAGTCATTTAAAATATAATTGTCTTAGTACATAAGACAGGGTGATTAAGCTGACATCACTCAGCAACCTGTGGACAGAGAAGTGAAAAGAGGTTCCCCCACTCTCACTGGTTGTCTTTTTACTGGTAATGGCCTCTCACCCAACAGAATAATTAGTTTCCATTGTGTTAACCTCTTAGTCAGAAAGTGCAAGCATGTACTATTGCAATTATAGAAAAAATTTTCCCAGACCAATAACATCTTTGGATCAAGGCCTTCCTTTAGCAGTTATTGAAAGGATAATAAAGGCATCACACAGCAATCAATACCCATTTTTTTTTCTTTTCTATCGAGGGTAAGTTTTATGTTCTTATATTTTGTAACTGGTAGAGAATTTATTATCTTGAAAACTACTATATCATTCTAAAGGCAACAGAGGATTGTGAAATTTCACCATATGAAATTGAAAGGAAAAACATTAATAACAGGTGGGTAGCTGTGAAGTCCCTTCATAAATAAATATTTTGACTGTTGAGTGGTTTACAGGCTGAAGAAAATATACATGAGACTTTTGATGACCAGTCTATAACTTCCTGAGCATCACAAATTACAAATTGTGTTGTCTAATTGGTTTATTATAATTACTATGTCCCTTTATATAAGAAAGGCTAGTAGTACCCACAATTTCTTAACTAAAAACCACAGTATTGAGAATGATTAATTTCATCATGTTTGATTGATTGATCTTCATGAGTCTCACTCAAGGACTTGACATTTCTAGCTTCTCAACCTCCATTGCTTTAGTTTCGTGGATATTTAATCTGTTTTCTAAATGTTACCCTTTAATAATATCCATGCAGATCACCCTATTAAAAATATCCCATTAGTCTCTATATAATTTTGTTCATGTACTCCAGTGCCTATTCTAGAGCAAGAGAAAGCACTTTTGCTTTCAAAATGCTTGATATCTGTCTGGTACTGATATCTGAAACAATAACAGTACAAGACAGATATTGTTTCAGAGGTTAAACAAGGGTGATAGTTAAGAAGATGCATTTGAACATTGCACCCCCACCATCAACTTCTAATATCTAAGTCCTTTTGCACATGGATGCATAAGGAGCTCTTTTGGATAAATCAGTGGTCTTTATCATGCCACCTGTGTTTCATAAAGTTTTACAGGAATACAGCCACACCAATTGTGGTGTGGCTGCTTGTTAGTGGCTGCTTTCTTGTTACCATAGCAGAATTCAGTAGTTGTGACAGTGATCTGCAATGACCTTATAGCCCACACATAGCCTGAAAAACATGCTATCCTGACTTTTACAAAAAATGCTGGCTAACCTCTAGGTGAAATGAAATGTAAGAAAAAATTTTCTGGTACTCTTTGCCATTCTCAGTTGTGATAATATGACCAACTACCACACATCCATGTAATCACATACATGTGCTTTCATTTTACTGCACAGGAAGCAATTATCAGACAAATGCAGAGTAATTGCAGTACCTTCTGTATATACTGACATTTCTAGAGTAAATATAGTATAAAATAAATTTGTTTTGCTTTATATACTATAGTAGAGTTTAGTTCTTCCACATAATCATTTAATTTTATGACAACAGCCTTATAAAATATATGGTATAGATGTTATTACACTTAACTTTCCATAGGAAGAATTTGGAGTTCTAATTTTTGAACTTCATTGAATACCAAGCAAATAAACGTGATGAGTTTATCCCTAAACTCAAACATATATTTCTGTCAGTCCTCTTTTGTCAGGGAAGTGGTTCTGTGTTTGTTGTACTGTTTACTCTTCCTAGGAATATGGAAAGCTACATTTTCTAATGTTTCTTATGGCTAAATTGGGTTATATGACTGAGTTTTAGTCAATGAATTGTAGATTAAAGTGATGTAAGATATACATATAGAATTTTTCCTTATAAACATGGCATGTCACCTTTCACTTCCTTCTTATTTTACTTCCCCAGATAGTATAGCTGCAGGATAAGAGATTGCTCTGTCTTTACAACTTGCACTAGATTTTGTGAGGGAGAAAGAAGTCTCATTTGGTATAAGCCACCAAGATTTGGGGGTTATTTATTATTAACAGCACAGACTAACCCATCCTCATCAATACATAAATGAGATCTCTACTTGAATTCCTTTACTCAGCTTGAACACATTGTATTAAAAAATCAGACTTATTTTCTTCAAGTTTAAGTTTATGCCCACCTGATGTGCATCCTTCATCTGGTAACTTTTTATAGGTTTACCCATTTCTAAGATAAGAAGAGAGTCTTTCTAGATTCTTTTCTTTTTCCTTACTCTGAAATTCATCTTTGCACAAACTATTAAATTGATCACTTATCTATGTATTTTTGGTAATTTTAATGACTTATTGGCCTAGTAGTTTTCTAATTACAAAATTAGTTAATCTCATCATGAGACTTTTATTTTTCCTTTTAAAGTCTACAATTTTATATCATATTTGTTATGTCTTTAAGAAAACTGGTGTATATAGGTGTGTTAGTGATCACCTTATCTTCTTAGATTTCACTAAAGGTTATCTTTGCTGTAGTTTTTTTTGAGTAGATAGTCCATATCAAACTAAGAAAATTTCCTGAACTTTACTATGATTTAAAAAAAATAAATGACATTTCTTTTTATTGAATTCTGCATAATCCTTCAAGTGTCACTGTCTTTGTTCAACTGTTTATGTATTTATCCTCTTTTGGGTCCACATAATACTTTTTGCAGATATTATCATATTGTATTATTTTTGTTTCTGTTATCTTTACTGACATGTGTTTTAGTGAAGAAAGTTTGTTTTCTTGTCTTTACATATTGGTATTCAAAAAAGTGGCTGTTACAGAGTAAAGCTTCAACATATGGACAAAAGTTTTCATTTCTGTACCTGCTGATTATATAGAATATAAAAATACTTTGTGGATCAGGAGAATAAGTTTGAGTTCTGACTCTGCAGGGCATGACTTGATAATAACTAAATATGATTGTTTATTAGTCTTCCCATCACAACTTTTTGGTGAGTTTGAGTGCATGTGTGTCGGGGTAACTCTGCTATCCTTATTTTGGCTCTTGGCTACGCTGTGTTAGTTCCCAAGGTTTTTGGTAATGCAACCATAAAGCTGTAATTTTAAACAATGTAACCACAAACTGTTATCTGAGGGATTTATTCAAATTAGATAAACTGGGGTCCTGCCTTTATTATTTGTTCTCCAGTTCTCTGCTGAATCCACATCCTTGTCCCTGGACTGGAGTATCAACTGTGCTAACTGGATCTTGACATCCTAAGCAATTACTTTTCCCAAGGCTTGGACCATGATGTTGAAATTCCTATTTAAAATACTTGTTTACGCTGATGGGTTACCATTTATTACTTAGAAATCAAGATGGTGATCAATGACAGTAAACATGGTTGGGCAAAGAGCAGGGTAGGTACTAAATTGTGAACCGAGCTCACAGTTTGGTTAGTTTTAGCCAAAGTTTACTACTTCCAGCATTCTGGCTTATTGTTGATGTCTCAGTGGGGTCTGTGGCTGTATAGCTAGTGTTTATGGGGCAGGAAAAAGAAGTGGTAATAATGAAGTTCTAGGGAAGATCTGCTCTTCTTAGAACAAATGTCAGAAAGAGAGAAAAGACCCAAGTAAGTACTTTATTCTTAGAGAAACTAAAGATGCATACCTAGAATTTCATCATGGAGGGCACCTCAAGGACTCACGTATGGGAAATGGAGTGTTAGGCAGGAGTTTGATCTTTGGAAACAGGGCTGTTAATCAAAGGAGCACCATTCTGGCAACAAAGATGAGATGTCTACAGAGAACCTTGAACTCAACCTCATGATATCAGCCCTGAATGAAATAATCTCCAAACCAGTGATAAAAAGAACTGCCCCAGATGTTTGAAACCTAAAACTAGAGAGTAAAAACCTGATCAAGTTTTTTTTTGCTCTGAAATGTTATTAGGGACTAATTATTGTTAGAGGACTAATATATAGTCACATAATAATATATAGCCAATAATAATATATGAATAATATCTGAGAAGAAGGAAGAAATGGGCTGAACTGTCACAATCACTGAATTGCCATTATAGAATTACCTGTATATAAGTATTACATATCATGTGTTCTATGACAAATGTTAGTGAGAAGTTATGCAGTAAAGAACAGATATAATAATTGTCTTGGACATAACTTGCCAGGTGTCTGGGAGCACCAATCACAGTGGAAGGATTTGGCATGTTGGTTCCCATGCCTGAATGCTGCTAAGAATCATTCCTAACCTATGGGATTATGTGGTTCCCACAAATTTTATTTATCTCATCCATTCTTTACTTATGCATTCATTTAACAAATATTTATTGAACATTATTCCATTTCATGTAGAAACAAAAACAAAAAGATAGAAAACTGAGGTACTTCTAGAGACTAAGAAAAAAAGTTACAGATTTATGTAACAGTAATCCAGTGGCAAGGAATATGAAAAAATATGCTTTATTAGAGGTTGGGTCAGTGCAATCCTAAAACTAGTATAAGAAGGATTGGTATACAACCAGGTTATACTGTAGGGTATACCAGATACTAAGGTAGAAAATTTAGTAACTGTTACCTTGGTTCTCTTAGGATTATTAAAGGTGTGTGAAAGATGCTGAACTTTTTGAATGGGTAAGAGGAGTCTTTATTTAGGAAGGTAATTTAGAACTCCAAGAAAACTTCACCCCCTACCTAGAGGCTTTATGAAAAAAAATTTGTAAATTATACATGAAAAGAAAGCTTAATTTTAGCCCCTAATATAACTGGAGATCCCCCTAGTCTTCTACCCAGGGGGATCAAAGAGGGTATCCCAGGGATGTGAGTCATGAACTGTCAGTATTCCTGGGAAAGGAACACCATGCACACTGTGAAAACTCTGCTGTGCTCCAATTAGTGGTAGCTAGATAAACCTTCTGCCCAGATATGATCTTCTTACTTATTTTATAAAAAGAAACATAAAATCCCAGATATAGGTAAATAGACAAGAAAAATAAAAATAGTCATTAACTTAAAAGGGTCATTTCCTCAAATGCAGAGATGTTTCTTATCAGAAGATACATTGGGGGAGAAAATGTGCAATGGATCCCTCTGTCATGATGCTTCTTAATCTTATGGCTAAGATTCTCATCTGATTTGTTAAGTCCTGCTTCACTCTTTGGTCCTAGGCATGAGATTTCCCAAAATCCCACTCAAAGTCCATTGCCTTGTTTTCATTTATCATTTAGTACCTACCTTTCACTGAATTTGCACTCTGATTCTAGTAATCAGATTTTTGTTCAACAATTGAACTCAGTTTATATTGCAGTTCTGATAAAAAGATAAGTGTCTCATTCCTTGATGCTTTAAGCTATCATTTGGTCCCTTGAATATATTGCAGTTTTCCCAGAAGTGGACTATACCATATTGTCACAAGTTTTTCAGGGGTCAGTTCTATTCTAAATTTCTGCAGTTTTGGTGTTCATTGCTGATGCCAGTTACACTTCCACTTGGTTCTACTTCCTACACTTCCAAATGAATGATGACATTGGCCACTAAAATCTGTGCCTAGTTTCTGGATCATAGTCATGTGATGTAAAGGCAAGTTATTCAATCCTCTTGAAATTTAGCTTTTGCAAAATAAAATGATCAGGTTAAAAGACAGGATTCCTAATTTTTTTTTATTTCTTTCAAGTATTAGTATGTAGAGAGAGCATCCTGTAGCTCTTGCTAAAAGGGCATGTTTCAGAGTTCAATAATGCTAACTAGCTTGCTATTCTGTCCCAAGCTAACATTACTCAAAACTATAAATGCATTAGTGTTCTGTAGCTGAACAACCAGTCACAAACTTAGCTGCTTAAAACAGTACACATTTTCTGTGGGTTACAACTCTGGGCAGAAGCTTCTGGGTCATTCTTGTGTTCTCACAAGACCACAGTTTCAGTGTAGGCTGAGACTGTGATATCCTCTGAGTCTTGAGGCCTTCTTCCACACACACTGGTTCATGGTAGGATTCAATTTCTTGTGGTTGTAGGACCAAGGCTCTCAGCTCTGAAAGAGTGCCCATCATTCTCTGACTGGTGACCCTCTCCACAACAAGTTGCAATTTTCTTCAAGGGCAACAGAATAGTATTTCTGCTACTTTTTCTGTTTTTGACCTCTAGATGCTCTTTATTTTGAAAGCTCACTTGACTAACCTAATTCAACATGGAATAGATTTTTAAAATATAACTGTCTTTCAGAAATTCTTTCCATGCAGTAGACAGTCAATGAATGCCACTAAATATGACTTCTGCAGTGGGTTTAAGACAGCGTTATACCAGGAATAAGTATAAGATTTTATCTTATTTGGAATCCTTTGAGATGACTGAAGAAACTTTCTCACTTCCTTGAATAATACTTAGAACAATACTTTCTAATAAAACTCTTTAAGGAAAAAAAATCTCACTTGATTGGGTCATGTCCAAATACAATAACATCCTTTAGACTAACACAAAATTAACTGATTGTGGACCTTAATTGCATTTTCAAAATCCCTTTACCTTTGCCATAAAATGTAACAAAATCAAGGGAGATAAACCCCATAATGCTGACAGGTCAGGCCCATTCTTAAAGGATGACATATATATATAGGGTATGTATATTACAGGGAAGGAATATTGAGGCATCTAATAATTCTGCCTAGCATGATAATCCTATTCATATTGGATAAGGATATGTTTCTTCCTCATTTTTCCATATTAACTGTATAATCCATTATTTATTATTTAACCAGGTTATTCCAATTTATGACAACTGTTTAATATTATTTAATATTTGTAAATCTTATTGGAGAATTGTGCATGCTCTATAATGTCTGTTATAAGCAGAAGAAAGTAAAAAGGCAGCATACGTGTATACATGTTTTAAACAGTTTGTCACATATCATGTAGGTATTAAGGTTTCATGATATAATTTTCTTCTCATGGATAATAGTAAGCTTAATATAAGAATTACATGCTCCCAGATAATTAGCCTATGGCAGTAGCCTAACCATAATATTATTGGTTATTGACCAGAGGAAGCCTATTTGCCATACTCATAAACATACAATAATGTTAATGTCAGATGAGGAAGAAGTCATTTGCTACTTCCCCATGTTGTCAGACCTCATTCCCTGACACTTACCTGTTTTAACTCATTCATCCAGCAAACATTTTCTGAGATCCTCCTATGATGAAAGTACAATACTTAGCACTGATGATATTAGAGTGGATATGACTATATATGTTAGAAGAACAAAATCTACCAGGAAGAGATACCAGCCCAATATTAGAGTGTAATATGAAATTAATATCATGGAGCTGTATTCAAAGAAAGTAGATGTGGAGAGAAAATGTTATCAACTCTAAGAAGCAGAGTGAAGCAAAGAGAATAGACTTCATGCTGACATCACATTTGAGCTCAGTCTTGGAGGATGAGCTAAAATTCATGTGTGAACAGGAGGAGTCATGGGGTTGTTAGATGGGCGGAAGTTTCAGTAAGACATGAAGTCATTTGAGGAATGTCCAGATGACACTTTAGGCTAGGCTGGGGTCAAATAACGGAAAGTCCTCTTTTACTATGGATGCATATAGACCAAATAAGAGGCTTATTAAAATATAGTTTTTTTGGTCTGTCTCTGTATCTATCTTTTTGAGGTGAGGTGTAGAACAACTTGTTCTCCCATTAGGTGCTCCTTACCCATAAGTACTAAATCTTTTAACTTGTCATTTTGGACTCTCCAAAATCCATTTCTGTACTTCTTGTGCAATTTTTTCAATCTGATGATTTCACTCTTTCTCTTAAAACTTTACAGGTTATTTTTTTTTCATTTTACTTAGAATAAAAGCCAAACTCTTTACCCTGGCTTTGAGGGTCTGACCTACTCTAGCTTTTGCTTTTAGATCATATCCCACAACACATATAGCTCGGTTCCATATTATGAGATGTTTCAGCAATGGGTTTGCACTGGCAGCTTTCAATTCCACTTGAAACTCTTTTTCCTCAGACTTTTACAGGTTGGTTCCCTCTATGGTCAAGGCCTCAACACAAATAATGTCAAGTTCTTAAAAATGTCTTCCCTGATTCTACGACATAAATAACCCCCACCACTGCGTAGTTGGTCACATCACCCTAATTAATTATTTTTTCTTAATATTTTCATTCTGTGAAATTGTCTTTCTTATAAATCTTTATTTTAATTTTTAATCTATTCTCATTAGAATGTAAACATCTAGGTTGTGGCCCCTACTGCATCTCCAATGCCAACAATAGTGCCTGCCTGTCATAAATTAGACATTCAGTAAATATTTATTAAATGAATAAGCATGAATCTTATTTCTCTTTATTGTTCATTCAGTTGCTCTTTTGAGAATGTCCTCAGTAATGCATGGAAAATCCTTAGCTATCATTTTCTCTTTGCTTGTCTCATATTGTCCCATTGGGTTGCTTTCTTCTTCATTATATTTTATTTCTCTTCATTAGAGGTAAGCAGAAATTATATTTTAGCTCCCACAGCATATATATAAAATAATACAGGATGTACTTCCTATTTTGTTGATTACTAATTTGAATTATCAACAAAAGGATGTTTCTAGAGTATATAATGGATTACTCTGTCCCTGCCCTCCTGTCCCTGTGGCAGGCACTGCTAAAAATGCTACGTATGACGCTCCTTGTTGGCGTCTCTCCTTTAGGAGCAATTTTGCACTATCCATCACAGTATGTCTGCAAAGAATTAGTAAAGTTCAACTTAAATACGATTTACAGCACAAGTCCAAGAGTAGATTGGGAGCCACACAGTGACCTTGAAGCAATCTTTATTGATCCAACTTGGCTTTAATAACATTAATCACGATGTACTCTGACAGTTTCTTGGTATTTTTTGGCTATGGCGAGACTTTCACTGACATCTTTAGACTCTTTTCTCATCTGTCTCCTTGTCTGCCATCCTCTCTCTACTATCAAAATCCATTCATAGCCAGGTCTGTTTACACAGGGGCTTTAGCCTCTTCATAAATATGGTAGAAAAAGAGGATGGTTTCAATTTGCTCTTGGCCTTTTTTATGCTTCTTTGCACGATGATGCAAAAATAGCTGCCCTAAATTTTGATACAAATGCATCTACTTCTAACCATCTAAGTTTTACATAATTTATTTTAAAAAGTATAGGAATGGGACACAATTTTTTGTTGAAACTTTCCAAATAGATTTTTTTCCTTCTCTCTTTTCCTCCCCCTCCTCCTTCTCCTTCTTTTTCTTTAGAAGATTGTTTTGGAGCTGGGAATCCACTCAGATATAATTTTTTCTGTAGTAATATTTTTAAATAACTCATCAATTCTGTTTATCCAATTATACTTTTTGCATCACCATTTTTTTTTTCACAAAATGAACCATAAAAATTACTAGTGGACTCTAGAAGAAAGTATTTTGGAAAAATAGAGTGCTTTTCTTTCTGTGTATGTTTCTAGTTTACCTCCTTTGTAAACTTTTCTCCTCTAATCAGAAGCTTTTTCTTTTTCTTTTCATAAACTGGTTGCAGATTTCATACATTTCTGACTTGTATTCTAGTCAGTTGTATTCATGGTTCCTTTACTAATATGGAACTATGATTCATTCATTTTCTTTTTTTTTGAGAACATTAAAATATTTATTTATTTAAGAAACCAAATATATCCATCTATGTCAACCCAAATAACACCATTTTCTGAAAAGTATCCATATTTTCTTTTTCTATTGCCATAATTTGCAAAGAACTCCTACATGTTGTACTCTTCTTTTCATTGTTGTTCAACTACAGTTGCCTCCATATTCCCCCCACCACATCCCCCTGCCTATACCTCCCTACCTCCCACTTTTGAACCTGTCCCCTTTGGCTTTGTCCATCTGTCCTTTATACATGTTCCTTAATAGCCCTTCCTGCATTTCCCCCATTATTCCTCTCCTTGCCTCCCCTCTGCTTACTGTCAGTTCTTTATTTCAATGTCTCTGGTTATATTTTGCTTGCTTTTTTCTTTTGTTGATTATGTTCCAGTTAAAGATGAGATCATAGAGTATTTGTCCCTCACTGCCTGTCTTATTCCACTTAGCATAATGCTCTCCAGTTCCATCCATGCTATTGCAAAGAGTAGGAGCTCCTTCTTTCTTTCTGCTGCATAGTATTCTGTTGTGTAAATGTACTATAAATTTTTGATCCATTCATTTACTGATGGGCACCTAGGTTGCTTCCAACACTTGGCTATTGTAAATTGTGGTGCTGTGAACATTAGGGTGCATACGTTCTTTTGGATTGGTGCTTTAGAGTTGTTTGGGTATAATTCCAGCAACGGAATTGCCAGGTCAAAAGGCAGTTCCATTTTTAGTTTTCTGAGGAAATTCCATACTGTTTTCCATAGTGTCTGCACCAGTCTGCATTCTCACCAATGATGCACTAGGGTTCCCCTTTTTCCACATCCTCTCCAACATTGGATTTTTTTTTTTTTTGGTGTTGAGTTGAGTTGTATGTTGAGTTGAGTTGAGTTGTTTATACACAACTCATTGGACGAGTTGTGTATAAATTTTGGACATTAAACCCTTATTGAACGTATCATTGGTAAATACATTCCTCCATTCAGTAGGATGTCTTTACATTTTATTGATGTTTTTATTTGCTGTGTAAAAACTTTTTAGTTGGATGTAGTCCCATTTGTTTATATTTTCTTTTGTTTCCCTTGTTTGAGTAGATATATTAGAAAATTATTGCTAAGGATAATGTCATAGGTTTTACGGCCTATATTTTCTTCCAGGAGTTTTTTTGGTTTTTAGTTTTACATTTAAGTCTTTAATCCATTCTTAGTTTATTCTTGTGTAAGATGGTAGTCTACTTTAATTTTTTTTTGCATCTATCTGTTCAATTTCCCCAATACCCTTTGTTGAACAGACTGTTTTACTCCACTGTAGGTTTTTGTGTCATGTAGGCATGGGTTGATTTCTGGGCTCCCTATTTTGTTTTCTTGATCTGTATATCTGTTTTTATGTCAGTACCATGCTAATTTGATTACTATGGCTTTGTAGTATAGTTTGATTTAAAGTAGTGTGATACCTTCAACTTTTTTTTTCTTTCTCAAGATTGCTGTGGCTATTTGGGATCTTTTGTTGTCCCATATAAAATGTGATTACTTTTTTCTAGCCTGTAAAAATGCCATTGATATTTTGATAGAAATTGTGTTGAACCTATACTTTGTTTCGGGTAGTGTGGACATTTTAATGATGTTAATTTCTCCTCTCCATGAGAACAATATATGCTTCCAAATATTTGTATCTTTTTCAATTTTGAGTGTAGGTTGTTTACTTCCTTGGTTAATTTTTTTGCTAGGTATTTTATTTTTGGATGCAATTGTAAATGAGAATTTGTCTTAGTTTTTCTTTCTGATAGTTTAGTATGAGTGTATAAATATGGAACAGATTGCTGAATGTTAAAAATGTATCCTGCTATTTCATTGAATTCATTTATCAGTTCTAGTAGCTTTTTGTTGGGATCTTTAGGGTTCTGTATATATAGTATCATGTCATCTACAAATAAGGACAGTTTTACCTCCTCCTTTCCAATTTGGGTGCCTTTTATTTATTCTTCTTGCCTTGAGATTATGTTCTTAGATGATAGATATAAAATTCAGGCCTAGAATTTTCATGCATTCTTTTCATTTTGAAACCACAACTATAAATGTCACTTATCTCAGTGTAAGCCATCCAATTTTATTCTTTTGCCAATGAAATAAAAATATCATCAGCAATATTGTAAAGAAAGTAGAATTGGCCTTGCTCATGAAATCAATTGCAAACTGGTTTTTCAAAATAACAGTGTAGTTACTAGCAGGGTTTTTGTATGCCATGTACTGTTATCAACAAAGTGTCTTTATCTTATTTATTTCTTAAGACAATCCTTTGAAGTAATTATATAAGTATTTCCACTTTATGGAGAAGTCAGCAGAGGCTTGAGGTGCTAAGTAACCTTCCCAAGGTCCCAATGTTAGTGGAGTAGAGATTTGAACTACACTGTACTCTGTCCCCCTGTTAACCAGGTTGCTTCTCACTAAGTGAGTCAGTATTCATTTCTGCCCAACATTCTTACCCACATTCAAGAAAAGGAGGTCATGAGCTCTGAGCACTACGTAAATACATTTCTCCAAAGAAGTGAACTTTCTTCAAATAATCACAATATGGCTGTATATAAAACCTTAATTCAAATGATAAAGCTTATACATTTGTAGTATATTGATATTGACCTCAGATGTAAGCCTGCCAAAAAACAGTTAGTAGATGTTTAAACTAAAGTAAAACTGAGTAAGTTCTTATAATATCACTAGGAATTTAAATTCTGGATGATATATGCTTTAATATCCACCTACAAAGAAATTACTTCCCTTTATTAGATGAGATAGACTATATGTCAATTTTTGGCATTTTTAATTTTTCCACATGAAACAAATTTGCATTTTCGTGCATTTATAATTGTATGACCTGATATTTACATGATGGTTCTTATGTGAAAATACTTTGTTAGGTGATGATCATTGTTAATAATGCATTATTTTTAGAGTCATAGTGGAAATCATGTAATGACATAAACAATGCTAAGCTTTCATGATCACTTTATGAAGTCATTGTAAAATGAACACTTCATAAATGCTTCACAGTAATTTATCTTTGAAGTGATTATGTGTATTATTTGTATTTCTTAATATTTATGTCATCTCTTGATTTCATCACTATTGCTTTCAGGTCTTATCTTTTTTAATTAATAAAATCCTTCTTTAACTAAAATAGTTAATGTGAGTTCTGTTTAAGGGGCAGAATATAATTCTGATATTTTGGACTGACACAGAATGAGCCAGGGATGACATTAAAAACTTTGTGTGATTTAAATGTAAATTTTAATTAAGCTTTCCTCATCTCATTGCTAGATTTTCTAATTATGTTTAAGTAATAAGGAAGCCAAAGAAAGCCAAAATAATAC